>CAUDMG010001459.1:0-100000 GCA_958450375.1 Homarus gammarus
CATATTATCTCCACTGACCACCCACCAACCCCCCTCCCCCCTCCTGTTCTCTCCAGTCAATATTCCAACACTTCAGTATCTCTCTCTCTCTCTCTCTCTCTCTCCTCCCTTCACTACTTTTCCTTACCCCCATCTATCCTTCTCACTTCTACCATTCCAATGTTTCCCTCTCTCTCCCTACCCATTTCCCCTTTCAGCTCCTGTTTCCCTCTCCTTCCCTTTCTCCATCTCCTTCCTTCTCTCCCCCTCTACTAATATCCCTACTCTATTATCCCCACCTCTGCCTCTCACCCCATTATCTCCATGTTACCTCCCTCCCTCCTTCCTCCCCCCCTTCCCCCTTCCTTCCTTCCCCCCTCACTAATAATACCTGTGACCTTGTGGGAGGGGGAGGAAAGTGTTAACCCACCACCCTTCATACTTAAAAAAGAAACAAACACTAAAATAGAAAATTCTCTCCCAGTTTTTTCCTTCTTTTTTTTTCCTTTTACGATAATTATTGTTGTTGTGAACGTTCCTTTAAGAGAAATCCTTAACTTTAGGATTTTATGTCATTAGATTTAGTCCTGGGTATTTTTTGTATCGGTTTATTCTCGATTTGGATTTTGTTTTCTTTTTTAGGATTTTGTTTGATGTAGAAATGAACACCTAGTGAACAGCCGGCGCTACAGTATCCTGGTAGCGCCTAGTTCTTGTACAGTATTTTTAACAGTGATACCTTGTTGTGTTGGTATAAAGTCTCTTAAGAACGTGTACTGTACAACTAGTCAGGTTTATTAGTACCTATTGTCATACAGGAGTGTTTAAGATTATTAATACCTATTGATTATTCATAAGGTGTGGAAATAGGAGACACAAAAGTACAAAGGAATGTGGAAGTAATTTGAAATGTTGGGAATTAGATGAACTTGTGTAGCTATAAATCAAGAGTTTGGATTTTAATCAGTAGAGAACAGGTAAGCTTTTGAGTCATTACAGGTGTGTTATGGTATATTATCTATTACACATACTCCATTTACATTACATTACGTTACATTATATTACATTAAAATGCATCACATTACCCTTTCCTCGTCTTCTGGTAATGATAATGATTTTTTTTTAATTTACGTTTAACAGTTTTATATATGCCCTACGAGTCAAACTGCCAGACCAACAAAGAATTTTTCTCGGCCATCAGCAGTCATATGGACAGACCTATACCAAATACTGTACCTTTTGTTCTCATCCACACCCGTATCCATCATGCTACACGTTAATCTATTGCAATAGTTGTTTAGTTTCAGAAGATTTTTAAAAGCATTTCCATCACACGCTGTAAACTTCTTCCCGATCCATAAATGATGAAAGTATTTGTGTTTTGTGAGTCTCTTTATTGAGGCAGGGGGGTGGAGAGGGTCATGAATGTGTGAGTGTGTCTTGGGGAATAGCTGTGCCAGTTGGTAGTGTGTTGAGTGCGTGGTGGAGTTGACTGGAGGTTTATGGTTGGGGGGAGTACAATTTAAGGCTCTTTGGCTCTTTCCTAGACGGGTTTGTTTCTCCAAAAGTTTTCAATTAGTACTTATGGTTTTTACTGTGTGGTTTTTTTTATGAGTGTGTGTGTTTGGAGATGGTTTTTATTTTGTTTTAGTTTATTTTTATGGATGGCTATGGTGTCTCTTATTAATATACCGTAGTGAGCGAAATTCCCTGGACATATTTGGTAATTTCTGAATATGAGAATTTAGCAAAATAATCACATATATATGAAGGTTAACCACACTAACCCAACCTAACCTAACCTAATCTAACTTAACACTAATCTAACCTTACCTTACCTAACCTTCACGTGATAATGAGCTAGTATTGATTGTCGGTCTCTTAACTGCTGCTGTGTGTCGCAGTTAGTTGGTTTCATCTTTTATTGAATCGTAAACTAAATATTTAACACCTGTCAAATATAACCTTCAGGAAATCCAAGTTTGTGTTCTGTTTTTGTCTCCTTCTCTATGATATTTGTTTTTGTTTTTTCGTGTTTTTTTTATGTGGCTGTTTGTTTTTTTCTGTTTTGTTGTGTTTCGTGAGTTTTTTCTTTGTTATATTCAGAGTTTTTGTTTTTTTTGTTTTTAGTATTGGTGGTTTTGCTTTTTTTTGTATATGATTTTGTCCTTTGCTTTTATCCTTTTTTTCTTTGTCTTATTTGTTGTTGTATTTGCTGTATCGTATCGGCTTTTTAGTTTTTTTTCATTTTCTCCCTTTATGTTTTTGGTTTATTTGGGTGTTTTATTAATTTTTTTGCCTTTACAGTATTTTTGTCTCACTTTGCGATATTTTCATTACTTCACCTCTGGTTTTTTTTCATTGGTCATTATTTTATTTAATTTTAGATCACATAAAGATTAACCACCTGAGTTTATTTCACGTGATAATTAAACACCCTAATGCTGCTATCTTAGGTAGCTTTTTTTTTAAGTGGAAGCAACACCTGAAGTCAATAACTTGCTTCTGTTGTCAATAGGGAGGATCAGGGCGTGTGCAGCAGGCGATAGCGAACACGAGAACAGTAAACGTCGGAATAGTTGATGCAGATAATGTGATTTATAACCTCGTCGGGTGCCATAAACGGGTCGAATTTATCCCCAGCGAAACATAAAACGCGATATGATTGACGGCCGAGATAAAACGTTTGATTTAAGTGTCTTTACTGATATATTTTTGCTCTTGTGACAATTTTCCAACATTTTGTGTGTAATGGTTAATTCCTATTGATCACTACCTGTGTGTAAGGTAATTTTCAGTCTTAATGTTCTAACTTCTTTATGTGTAATATTATCCTTAAATTGTAATATTATCCTGTATCAATTAGTTTAGTTTTATTTCCTTAGCAAAAATTAAATCCAGTTAATATACCAAACCTAAAGTGTTCCAAGTTTAATTGAAATCAATGATCAGGAAAAAAATAATAAAAAGTAATATATTCTCATTAACAAGAGTTTTAAATTTGTGAAAACTTCCCAGCGTCGAAAACTTGCATAGTTTAGTGTTCTTATATCAATTAGCATACTGTAATTAATTATCAGAACTTAATTATCTAGGGTATTATTAACGCAATTATCTATATTTCAAAATTTCGACCACAGATCCTTAATCAGCGTTTCCATGGACGACTTATACTGAGATTTTAAACATAATTAACAATCAAAACTTCATAATCAAGCCACCACTGACATAACCTTCTAGTATAGGAGGAATCTTATATGTATAACCTATATGGTGGGCTTATGTGGTATATAATTGAGAGACGAACACTATAGTAAAACACAAAGACACTGATTCGGAAAAAAATGTTTCGATTCGATATTGTCCAGGAGATTGTAGCCCAGATCACGTTAATATTAGGACACGTAAGCTAGATATGGTCGTGTTCTCTCTTTGTCATAGAGGATAAAGTTGTTTTCCACAGGACGTGTTACCGATATGAATCTCTCTTGAATCATGGCAGGAGACCGGAATATCAACAACTTATTTGGGGCGAAATTCAAGTATGGACGACTTGGGGAAAAAAAAAGAAGGGGAGGATGAATTTATTGATAGAAGAGAGGCGAAAAAGATGGTGAAATATGGGAAGCCCAGCAGGATGGGGATCAAGTGACTGAGGCAGGCAATGATGGAGGGATGTTAGCGGACACGAGGGTTTTTCCAGGGTAATTTATGTGAGAGCCTGGAATGACTGTAGGGGTGGGTGAAGGTGTTGGATACTCGGGTAGCTATAACGTAGGTAGGGCGTTAAAACTTGTGGATTTTGGAAAGGTCTAGCGATGGTAGGATAGAAGAGGCGGGGATATAGGATAAGCATTAAGGTGGTAGGGTGGTAAAGCCGTAGATTTTAGATAGATATATATTAAAGGTAAGGTATTTGAGGAGTAAATATTGGACAGGTATAAACGATGGTAAGATATTAAAAACAAGATGGTTATAGTTATTGTATTTATTTATAAAGAATATTAAAAAAAACTACGAATAAGAAAAAAAATGATAAAATGATACAATTTCATTAAGCCAAAACTTGAGGTATACTTCAGGGTGGTAAATATAGGAATAATAAAGAATGTTGTTGACTGAGCGAGAAACGAGCAAGGAAGAAGAGAATCGGAGAAGACAGGTGGGTGTGTGATGCAAATATTTACCTTAAGTTTTAACACTTTAGAAAATATTTAGGTAAAAAAATATATAAAAAGTTGATGCGTATTCAAGTAAAGATTTTTTTGTGTGGACTTGAAAAAGGTTTGGTGGTGAATAAACAGATTTGAGTTTGAGAATATGACAGGAAAGGATGGCTGGGCGGATGGATAGATAGATGGAGTGAAGGAAAGATCTTCTAGTGGTGGAAGACGTCGTGATGGTTTGGTTATATACAGCAAGAGTAAAGGAACAACTGAGGAAGGTGTAAGTGGTTTGAATATGAAGTGGTTCTGGTATCAAATGGTTCGGGTATGAAATGGTTCGGATATGAAATGGTTCGGGTATTATATGGTTTGAATATGTAGTGGTTCTGGTATCAAATGGTTCGGGTATTAAATGGTTCGGGTATCAAATAGTTCGGATATGAAATGGTTTGAATATGTAGTGGTTCTGGTATCAAATGGTTCGGGTATTATATGGTTCTGGTATCAAATGGTTCGGGTATGAAATGGTTTGAATATGTAGTGGTTCTGGTATCAAATGGTTCTGGTATCAAATGGTTCGGGTATTAAATGGTTCGGATATCAAATAGTTCGGATATGAAATGGTTTGAATATGTAGTGGTTCTGGTATCAAATGGTTCGGGTATCAAATGGTTCGGGTATTAAATGGTTCGGGTATCAAGTGGTTCGGATATGTAGTGGTTCTGGTATCAAATGGTTCGGGTATCAAATGGTTCGGATATGAAATGGTTTGAATATGCAATGGTTCTGGTATCAAATGGTTCGGGTGTCAAATGGTTCTGGTATCAAATGGTTCGGATACTGAGTGATTCGGATATCAAATAGTTCTGATACGAAGTGGTTTGGATACAGAGGGGGTTCGAATATAAAGTAGTGTAGCAGCATGGGTGTGTTGCTCACGAGGAAGTTAGATATTATTAGATAGGAGTGCTAAGAGACCTCTTGCATAGTGTTAAGAGACCTCTTGCATAGTGTTAAGAGACCTCTTGCATATCTGGAAATACTGTGTACTGTACGTGGAAGAAGAGAATAAGGAGGACGATCAAATTTTAAGTGAAGGAAGGAAAGTTATGTTCCTGTGGGCAGATGATACTGTGCTAATGGCCGCTAGTGAATAAGAATTAGCAAAAGTTAAAGGGGAAATTAGATAAAGAATAGTAATAACTGAAAAATCAATGATAAACAAGAAAAAATACGATAATTGAATAAGGATACGGTAGTTAGTTAGTTTGTCTGATTCAAAACATTAATATAATCATAGAGGTTTAAAATATCACTTGTTTTTTATAATAGGTTTTGTTAAAGGTGGAAACACGGACACTACAGTAAGGTATTAAGGTGAGTGTTGGATTATAGTCGAGCTCCCGAGGGAAAGTTTTGAGGGCGGTGAGGTAAAGACAGTGAACTTTACGAGTGTGGTGGTGGGCTGTTTGAAGGCTCTCTTAAACACTCCTTTGATCTATGTGAATGAAATGTGGGTTTACGGAACTCAGAATGGCGGCGAGAGTATAAACATTGGATGTATGATTTTTTTTTTTTTTTTTTTAGACGCTGGAAAGAAAGTGTATTGCGTAAACACGCGTGGGTAGTGGGATGGGAAAGTGTGGTGAAGCATAGAAGAGGAACTTGTCTAAAATGAACGGAGTTGGTGTAATGGTGTGATCTTATGGTGAAAAATATGAATGATGTGAGAGAGAGAGAGAGAGAGAGATTTGTCCTACATTACCTTTTGCTGTAAATCTTAAAAAAAAAGTGGTTCAGTGTTTTGATTAATGTAGTAGTTCCATATTTGTATTGTGTATAATACTGTACATCATCATGATTCTTCTTGTCAGTAATCGAAATGTATTTGTATATGAGGTCAGGTAAAACTCCTAATTGGTGGTGTTCCCGCCTCTAAATTTAGAACAGGTGAACTTAGTCTCACATATTATAGTCAGAAATATATTCTGTGTGATGTGAACTTTATACTTCTTGAGGACTATATTTACCCAATGAAGACCGAGTCATCGTACTTAAGGGCATAAGCTCATTGTATTTAAAAGATTAAGAAATCGTACTTAAAATCATTGTAATTAAATCAATAAGACATCTTTCATTATAAACAAAGAATTAGAACAGTACACAGAGGGACAAAGGATTGTCATTATACACAAGGGGTGAGGATATTTTACTCACTGGGTCAAGTCATCATACTGAAGGCCGGGCATCATCCTGGAGGGTTGAAGCTGAAGTATAATAACGTGGGTCGCTTTGTTACAGAATACGTGCATTCATGACAGGATGCACTACAGGAGGCACTACAGGAGATGGTTCTCTTTAACTGTAGGTGAAATATACTGTAGCTACACGTTTATACCGCATATATCTACCTACGATATTTTGCTGTCTCTGTATAATAACTTTTGTTTTATACAATTACAAAAGACTAAACTAATGGACATAGGGCTATGTATAATGGCCTTTGTTCATGGCTGTTCGTGTTAATTATGTTACACCTTGTATTTAATTGAATATACACCTCAGTCCTCCTATTCAACTGGCTACCGTATCCACCATTTAACTATGTGCACTACGCGTGGTTAGTCTCGTAATATGACAGGACTTTCGGATATATAACTTTCATTTATTTCACATAACTATATCCCCCGAACTCATATCCTGTTGTGAAGAAGGGAAAAAAATCGTCTGTTTCTCATTTTGATGAATGTGAACACTATATTGTGATCAATTTGTTGATGTTAAGTTTATGTCCTTATGACGTGTAGTAAAGAATGTTTTGGGGGAAAAAAAGATGTCAAACTGTCTGTACGGCTGAGTAGTGTGTTTATCATGAAGGTAGATGCAGGATATAACAGGAACGGGAAACTCACTCACACACCCTCGGGATAAAGTATTGTTTGTCTCTTTATATCATGTTATTCATCCAAAGACATACAGAACAGAACTATTTCGTGAGATTGCTTCGAAGATTACATAGAACGTTGTAATCACCCGAACGAAGAATATAGTTGGTGGTCAGAAGCTAATACTATGCCTGAGATGTTCACAGATGTTCACAGCTCCTGACACTAAACTCGTAACATCAAAACATTAGCTGTCACACCTTTACGTCTCCCCCAAAGCACAAGGAATGTCCTGACAATAACCCTGTATGATAAAGTATATGTAAATCGTTCACGTGAGCGGTTCCTGAGATTGCTCTTCCATTTTTATGCAATAGTTTCTCTGTACACTTTCAATATGTGTTGGTGTTTACCTGTACCCAGTGAAGACTTTGTTATGATCGTAGTCGTCCGTTCAGTTCGTCTTGGGTAACTTGTACATAAGGTAACAAGATTCTATAGCCGCTGTGTTCCCTTATCTCCTCCTCGTATGGAATGGGATAAGAGGAGCTAAGGGAGAATAAACACTACAATAACAGACAGACAGATTATCCCTGCACCTCCTGAGAGAGTATCGTGATATAGGTTATCGTAGTTCTCGTCAATATCCAAGGCTACCGTGTCGGGAACATCGCTCCAATATCTACAGTACGTATGTGTGTTGCAAGATCGTCCGATATTGTCCGACATACGTGAGAGGAATTTTATAAAGGCAATCAATATTATTTTCCACTAAACACGACCTCAGCTGCTCCACTGTACTTAAACCTGAATCAACACTTTTACTTGCAACATATTTAAAAGAATGGTTTAAATGTGTCTTAAATTCTTGTGTGGTTTTTAACATACGTAAACACTAATCAACAATATTACCTGCAACGTGTTCAGGGTATGCTATAGGAAACACCTGTCTTCCTCTACAATACGTGACAGTCTTATCATAATAACCAATAGGTTTTTTTTCTTCTCCATAATAAGTGTACCTAGTGGTGTGGCGCCTCACCTTATGGCTGTGGTACCCGATAGAACCGCATTGATTCCACATTCATCAAGACGGTCGCGTAAACACACACACACACACACACACACACACATACTAGATAATCGACACAGGTTCCTCCACTGTCCTACAAATTATATCCATCTCTCTCTGTCTATTCCTTCACGTCTCTCTCTCTCTCTCTCTCTCTCTCTCTCTCTCTCTCTCTCTCTCTCTCTCTCTCTCTCTCTCGTTTTATTTCCTCATCCAAGAAAGACAAATCATAATGTTCCTAATCCCACTCAATGCTAACTATATCCTGCCTTAGCTTATACAACATGTCTATACCAGGCTACGTTCACCACAGCTATACTTAACAAAACCTGATATATCTTACACCAGGAAACGGCTTTGAGTATGACGCAGAGAGACGTAAAAGGGGAGATATTACATGATAAACGTGACCCTGGTCTCAAATTAAACTGTCAGATACAAAGGAATACAGTCGTCGTAAAGTTCAAATGATTGGGTCCAGAACTCTTCCCATTTACGGGTGGTGTGTGTGTGTGTGTGTGTGTGTGTGTGTGTGTGTGTGTGTGTGTGTGTACATAACCCATACAGGAAAACACATCAAAAGAAGTACAATAACTTGGTAACACTGTCAGTCCGTCTACAACACAACACATCCCATCATAACACATCCCATCACAACACATCCCATCCCATCACAACACATCCCATAACAACACATCCCATCCCATCACAACACATCCCATCACAACACATCCCATCACAACACAACACATCCCATCACAACACAACCCATCACAACACATCCCATCACAACACAACACATCCCATCACAACACATCCCATCACAACACATCCCATCACAACACAACGCATCCCATCACAACACATCCCATCACAACACAACACATCCCATCACAACACATCCCATCACAACACATCCCATCACAGCACAACACATCCCATCACAACACATCCCATCACAACACATCCCATCACAACACATCCCATCACAACACATCCCATCACAACACAACACATCCCATCACAACTCATCCCATCCCAACACATCCCATCACAACACAACACATCCCATCACAACACATCCCATCACAACACATCCCATCACAACACATCCCATCACAACACATCCCATCACAACACATCCCATCACAACACAACACATCCCATCACAACACAACACATCCCATCACAACACATCCCATCACAACACATTCCATCACAACACATCACAACACAACACATCCCATCACAACACATCCCATCACAACACAACACATCCCATCACAACACATCCCATCACAACACAACACATCCCATCACAACACATCCCATCACAACACATGCCATCACAACACATCCCATCACAACACATCCCATCACAACACATCCCATCACAACTCATCCCATCACAACACATCCCATCACAACACAACACATCCCATCACAACACATCCCATCACAACACATCCCATCACAACACATCCCGTCACAACACATCCCATCACAACACATACCATCACAACACATTCCATCACAACACATCCCATCACAACACATCCCATCACAACACATCCCATCACAACACATCCAATCACAACACAACACATCCCATCACAACACAACACATCCCATTACAACACATCCCATCACAACACACTCCATCACAACACATCACAACACAACACATCCCATCACAACACAACACATCCCATCACAACACATCCCATCACAACACATCCCATCACAACATAACACATCCCATCACAACACATCCCATCACAACACATCCCAACACAACACATCCCATCACAACACATCCCATCACAACACATCCCATCACAACACATCCCAACACAACACATCCCATCACAACACATCCCATCACAACACATCCCATCACAGCACAACACATCCCATCACAGCACAACACATCCCATCACAACACATCCATCACAACACATCACAACACAACACATCCCATCACAACACAACACATCCCATCACAACACATCCCATCACAACACATCCCATCACAACACATCCCATCACAACACATCCCATCACAACACATCCCATCACAACACATCCCATCCCAACACAACACATCCCATCACAACACATCCCATCACAACACATCCCATCACAACACATCCCATCACAACACATCCCATCCCAACACAACACATCCCATCACAACACATCCCATCACAACACATCCCATCACAACACATCCCATCACAGCACAACACATCCCATCACAACACATCCCATCACAACACATCCCATCACAGCACAACACATCCCATCACAGCACAACACATCCCATCACAACACATCCCATCCCATCACAACACAACACATCCCATCACAACACATCCCATCACAACACATCCCATCACAACACATCCCATCCCATCACAACACAACACATCCCATCACAACACATCCCATCACAACACATCCCATCACAACACATCCCATCACAAACATCCCATCACAACACATCCCATCACAACACATCCCATCACAACACATCCCATCACAACACATCCCAACACAACACATCCCATCACAACACATCCCATCACAACACATCCCATCACAACACATCCCATCACGAAACATCCCATCACAACACAACACATCCCATCACAACACATCCCATCACAACACATCCCATCACAACACATCCCATCACAACACATCCCATCACAACACATCCCATCACAACACATCCCATCACAACACATCACATCACAACACATCACAACACAACACATCCCATCACAACACATCCCATCACAACACAACACATCCCATGACAACACATCCCACCACAACACATCCCATCACAACACATCCCATCACAACACATCCCATCACAACACATCCCATCACAACACAACACATCACATCACAACACATCCCATCACAACACATCCCATCACAACACATCCCATCACAACACATCCCATCACAAACACATCCCATCACAACACATCCCATCACAACACATCCCATCACAACACATCCCATCACAACACATCCCATCACAACACATCCCATCACAACACATCCCATCACAACACATCCATCACAACACATCCCATCACAACACAACACATCCCATCACAACACATCCCATCACAACACATCCCATCACAACACATCCCATCACAACACAACACATCCCATCACAACACATCCATCACAACACATCCCATCACAACACATCCCATCACAACACAACACATCCCATCACAACACATCCCATCACAACACATCCCATCACAACACATCCCATCACAACACAACACATCCCATCACAACACATCCCATCACAACACATCCCATCACAACACATCCCATCACAACACATCCCATCACAACACATCCCATCACAACACATCCCATCACAACACAACACATCCCAACACAACACATCCCATCACAACACATCCCATCACAACACATCCCATCACAGCACAACACATCCCATCACAACACATCCCATCACAACACATCCCATCACAGCACAACACATCCCATCACAGCACAACACATCCCATCACAACACATCCCATCCCATCACAACACATCCCATCACAACACATCCCATCACAACACATCCCATCACAACACAACACATCCCATCACAACACATCCCATCCCATCACAACACAACACATCCCATCACAACACAACACATCCCATCACAACACATCCCATCACAACACATCCCATCACAACACATCCCATCACAACACATCCCATCACAACACATCCCATCACAACACATCCCATCACAACACATCCCATCACAACACATCCCATCACAACACATCCCATCACAACACATCCCATCACAACACATCCCATCACAACACATCCCATCACAACACATCCCATCACAACACATCCCATCACAACACATCCCATCACAACACAACACATCCCATACACAACACATCCCATCACAACACATCCCATCACAACACATCCCATCACAACACATCCCATCACAACACAACACATCACAACACAACACATCCCATCACAACACATCCCATCACAACACAACACATCCCATCACAACACATCCCATCACAACACATCCCATCACAACACAACACATCCCATCACAACACATCCCATCACAACACATCCCATCACAACACAACACATCCCATCACAACACATCCCATCACAACACATCCCATCACAACACATCCCATCACAACACATCCCATCACAACACATCCCATCACAACACATCCCATCACAACACATCCCATCCCATCACAACACATCCCATCACAACACATCCCATCACAACACATCCCATCACAACACATCCCATCACAACACATCCCATCACAACACATCCCATCACAACACATCCCATCACAACACATCCCATCACAACACATCCCATCACGAAACATCCCATCACAACACAACACATCCCATCACAACACATCCCATCACAACACATCCCATCACAACACATCCCATCACAACACAACACATCCCATCACAACACATCCATCACAACACATCCCATCACAACACATCCCATCACAACACAACACATCCCATCACAACACATCCCATCACAACACATCCCATCACAACACATCCCATCACAACACAACACATCCCATCACAACACATCCCATCACAACACATCCCATCACAACACATCCCATCACAACACGTCCCATCACAACACATCCCATCACAACACATCCCATCACAACACAACACATCCCAACACAACACATCCCATCACAACACATCCCATCACAACACATCCCATCACAGCACAACACATCCCATCACAACACATCCCATCACAACACATCCCATCACAGCACAACACATCCCATCACAGCACAACACATCCCATCACAACACATCCCATCCCATCACAACACATCCCATCACAACACATCCCATCACAACACATCCCATCACAACACAACACATCCCATCACAACACATCCCATCCCATCACAACACAACACATCCCATCACAACACAACACATCCCATCACAACACATCCCATCACAACACATCCCATCACAACACATTCCATCACAACACATCCCATCACAACACATCCCATCACAACACATCCCATCACAACACATCCCAACACAACACATCCCATCACAGCACATCCCATCACAACACATCCCATCACAACACATCCCATCACAACACATCCCATCACAACACATCCCATCACAACACATCCCATCACAACACAACACATCCCATCACAACACAACACATCCCATCACAACACATCCCATCACAACACATCCCATCACAACACATCCCATCACAACACAACACAACACATCACAACACAACACATCCCATCACAACACATCCCATCACAACACAACACATCCCATGACAACACATCCCATCACAACACATCCCATCACAACACAACACATCCCATCACAACACATCCCATCACAACACATCCCATCACATCACAACACATCCCATCACAACACATCCCATCACAACACATCCCATCACAACACATCCCATCACAACACATCCCATCACAACATAACACATCACAACACATCCCATCACAACACATCCCATCCCATCACAACACATCCCATCACAACACATCCCATCACAACACATCCCATCACAACACATCCCATCACAACACATCCCATCACAACACATCCCATCACAGCACAACACATCCCATCACAGCACAACACATCCCATCACAACACATCCCATCCCATCACAACACAACACATCCCATCACAACACATCCCATCACAACACATCCCATCACAACACATCCCATCGCAACACATCCCATCACAACACATCCCATCACAACACATCCCATCCCATCACAACACAACACATCCCATCACAACACAACACATCCCATCACAACACATCCCATCACAACACATCCCATCACAACACATCCCATCACAACACCTCCCATCACAACACATCCCAACACAACACATCCCATCACAACACATCCCATCACAACACATCCCATCACAACACATCCCATCACAACACATCCCATCACGAAACATCCCATCACGAAACATCCCATCACAACACAACACATCCCATCACAACACATCCCATCACAACACATCCCATCACAACACATCCCATCACAACACATCCCATCACAACACAACACATCCCATCACAACACAACACATCCCATCACAACACATCCCATCACAACACATCCCTTCACAACACATACCATCACAACACATCCCATCACAACACAACACATCACAACACAACACATCACAACACAACACAACACATCACAACACAACACATCACAACACAACACATCCCATCACAACACATCCCATCACAACACAACACATCCCATGACAACACATCCCATCACAACACATCCCATCACAACACAACACATCCCATCACAACACATCCCATCACAACACATCCCATCACATCCCATCACAACACATCCCATCACAACACATCCCATCACAACACAACACATCCCATCACAGCACATCCCATCACAGCACATCCCATCACAACACAACACATCCCATCACAACACATCCCATCACAACACATCCCATCACAACACATCCCATCACAACACATCTCATCATAAAAAACATCCCATCACAACACATCCCATCACAACACATCCCATCACAACACATCCCATCACAACACATCCCATCACAACACATCCCATCACAACACAACACAACCCATCACAACACATCCCAACACAACACATCCCATCACAACACATCCCATCACAACACAACACATCCCATCACAACACATCCCATCAACATCACAACACATCCCATCACAACACATCACAACACATCACAACACATCCCATCACAACACAACACATCCCATCACAACACATCCCATCACAACACATCCCATCACAACACATCCCATCACAACACAACACATCCCATCACAACACATCCCATCACAACACATCCCATCACAACACAACACAACCCATCACAACACATCCCATGACAACACAACACAACCCATCACAACACATCCCATCACAACACAACACATCCCATGACAACACATCCCATCACAACACATCCCATCACAACACAACACAACCCATTACAACACATCCCATTACAACACAACACAACCCATCACAACACATCCCATCACAACACATCCCATCACAACACATCCCATCACAACACATCTCATCATAAAAACATCCCATCACAACACATCCCATCACAACACATCCCATCACAACACATCCCATCACAACACATCCCATCACAACACAACACAACCCATCACAACACATCCCATCACAACACATCCCATCACAACACATCCCATCACAACACAACACATCCTATCACAACACATCCCATCACAACACATCCCATCACAACACATCCCATCACAACACATCACAACACATCCCATCACAACACAACACATCCCATCACAACACATCCCATCACAACACATCCCATCACAACACATCCCATCACAACACAACACATCCCATCACAACACATCCCATCACAACACATCCCATCACAACACAACACAACCCATCACAACACATCCCATGACAACACAACACAACCCATCACAACACATCCCATCACAACACAACACATCCCATGACAACACATCCCATCACAACACAACCCATCACAACACAACACAACCCATTACAACACATCCCATTACAACACAACCCATCACAACACATCCCATCACAACACATCCCATCACAACACATCCCATCACAACACAACACATCCCATCACAACACATCCCATCCCATCACAACACATCCCATCACAACACATCTTCCCTCACTATTATTAAAAGTTGCCGATTTGGTAACCCGAAGCTCGACGCTGATTGGTTGACGGGTGTATCCGCTCGCAATGTTGCCATCTGGGCGGTCGTTCTAATTATCCTATATATAACCAGGCAGACCTGACTCAAGTCATGGCGAAGAGGCCAGAAATCCCTAACAACTTTGACTTTGACTCAAGTCACTTGAGACCTGAACCTCGGCGAGGTAGGTTCTCCCGGCTCCCCGCTCCTTCCCCCCGAGGTACCGCGTGACCATGATCATGATCACCCTAGCCCAGGCGAAGGTTGTGAGACTGATTCTGGTCGAGCACCCTTCGCGCAAGAAACTAAATCTTCTTGTGATTAAAGATTTTTTTGACCACATTGGACTAAAGGGGGTGACAGGGGTCGTCCGGAGTAGCGGTGGTACCCTTGTCATCACGTTCGAGGAATGGGGGCAGGCCCACAAATTACCCTACCGAACGATTATCAATGGAGTCGACGTCATGTTTGACGCCCTACTTCAGGATAACTTAGTTTTGGGAGTCATTTCCCACTCTGAAATTGAGTATCTCGAAAGAGACGAACTTGCCGAGCTGATTGGAGATCAGCTCGCAGTCCTTAGGAAGCTGACCAGCACAACTGCCCTGGTTGGTTCTCCTAAGGAACTTCCTAGCTCCGTTATACTGGGTTGGGAGAAAATCCCAGTAAAACCTCAACAGCCAAAACCCACTCGTTGCTACAATTGCCAGAAATATGGCCATCTGGCGAGGAAGTGTCGTGCTCCCAAGGTGTGCTCTAGCTGCGGGGCACCCGGCCACACCGACGCTGACTGCCAGGCGGCCGTTAAGAAGTGCGCGGCTTGTGGTGGCCCTCACTCCTCCTCCGACCAGCTTTGTCCCAAGTGGAGGGAGGAGTGCAGGGTGGCCAGGCTGCGGGCTAAGGAAAAATTGACTTACAGGGAGGCTCTCCTTGCAGTCAAGACTCGAGAAAAAAACAACCAAGACCAAAACAAACAAGAAAAGAACAAACAAGACAAAAACGAACAAGAAAAGAACAATCAAGATATGAACAACGAAGAACCTGATAATATTATAGAAGACCAGACAGAACAAGACCAAAAAGAAGAAGACGAAGAACAAGTAGAAGAATGGAAAGTAAAAACTAAAAGAAGAACAAAGAGAAAAAAGAAGTCCAACCAATCAGCTTCGGCCGAAATAGCCTAACGGCGAAGAGGCCAGTAATCCCAAACAACTTGAACTTGACTCAAGTTCACTTGAGACCTGAACCTCGGCGAGGTAGGTTCTCCCGGCTCCCCGCTCCTTCCCCCCGAGGTACCGCGTGACCATGATCATGATCACCCTAGCCCAGGCGAAGGTTGTGAGACTGATTCCGGTCAAGCACCCTTCGCGCAAGAAACTCAATCTTCTTGTTATAAAAGATTTTTTTGACCACATTGGACTAAAGGGGGTGACAGGGGTCGTCCGGAGTAGCGGTGGTACCCTTGTCATCACGTTCGAGGAATGGGGGCAGGCCCACAAATTACCCTACCGAACGATTATCAATGGAGTCGACGTCATGTTTGACGCCCTACTTCAGGATAACTTAGTTTTGGGAGTCATTTCCCACTCTGAAATTGAGTATCTCGAAAGAGACGAACTTGCCGAGCTGATTGGAGATCAGCTCTCAGTACTCAGGAAGCTGACCAGCACAACTGCCCTGGTTGGTTTTCCTGGGAAACTTCCTAGCTCCGTTATACTGGGTTGGGAGAAAATCCCAGTAAAACCTCAACAGCAAAAACCCACTCGTTGCTACAATTGCCAGAAATATGGCCATCTGGCGAGGAAGTGTCATTCTCGCGAGGTGTGCTCTAGCTGCGGGGCACCCGGCCACACCGACGCTGACTGCCAGGCGGCCGTTAAGAAGTGCGCGGCTTGTGGTGGCCCTCACTCCTCCTCCGACCAGCTTTGTCCCAAGTGGAGGGAGGAGTGCAGGGTGGCCAGGCTGCGGGCGAAAGAAAAATTGACTTACAGGGAGGCTCTCCTTGTAGTCAAAAATCAAGAAAAGAAAAAACAAGAAAAGAACAAACAAGACAAAAACAACCACGACATGAACAACCGAGAACCCGATATTCCTACAGAAGACCAGAAAAAAGAAGACCAGAAAGAAGAAGATCAAAAAGAAGACGAAGAACAAGATCAAAAAGAAGACGAAGAACAAGAAGAAGAATGGAAAGTAAAAACTAAAAGAAGAACAAAGAGAAAAAAGAAGACCAACCAATCAGCTTCGGCCGAAATAGCCTAACGGCGAAGAGGCCAGAAATCCCAAACAACTTGAACTTGACTCAAGTTAGGTGGAATATTTATTTATCAGCTTTTGTGGGATTGGTCTTTTATTATATTTATGAACATTTATAAAGTTGGGAGAAAACTTTTTATTAGATTGTCAATACTGTGTGTGTGTGTGTGTGTGTGTGTGTGTGTGTGTGTGTGTGTGTGTGTGTGTGTGTGTGTGTGTGTGTGTGTGTTGTATGGTGGAAGTCATATCATTATGGTCATCGTCATTATCATTAGACATCCTCAGTACAACATATATTACTCGCACAATATACAACACTCACACAATACATGACTTCAGTATTAAACACCACAATACCTTCTTTCCGTTACCCCGACACAACACAACACACCCCTTCCCCACATCCCCCCCCCCCCCACACACACACACAGTCTCCTCCCTCCCCACCCCCCCCCACACACACAAAAGAGTGCGGTGGCATTTCCTGGAGGCGGAGCACCGAGAAAAATCATTAGCATGGTGGAGGTGTAAAAGACGTATTCAAGTTAGCTTAACATCCTTGGGGCTCCGGAAAGTGCATTAAATCTGCCCCCCCCCCCGCCCCCACCACAACCCTCCTCTTCCGACCCCCACCACTCCTCCCTTCCGCCTACCGACCCCCACCACCCGCCCACCCCTCCCTTCCGCCTCCAACCACCACCACTCCCCTCCCATCCCCTCTTCCGCCCCCCACCACCCCTCCTCCCACAAGTTTTTTACCCCGGTGTCTTGATGGACCTACAGCTCTCTCTCTCTCTCTCTCTCTCTCTCGACTGTTATCATCCTTTAGCTGATTCTTTACTCTATCCCTCCTCCCTCTTTCTTCTCCGTATCCTTTTTCTTCCTTCTTCTTTACCTGAACCCCGGTTGCTATATTATAAAGATGATAATTTAAGTGTAAAGTGACCATAGGATGATAATTTAAGTGTAAAGTGACCATAGGATGATAATTTATGTGTTAAGTGACCATAGGATGATAATTTATGTGTTAAGTGACCATAGGATGATAATTTAAGTGAAAAGGGACCATAGGATGATAATTTATGTGTTAAGTGACCATAGGATGATAATTTATGTGTTAAGTGACCATAGGATGATAATTAATTTATGTGTTAAGTGACCATAGGATGATAATTTATGTGTTAAGTGACCATAGCATGATAATTTATGTGTTAAGTGACCATAGGATGATAATTTAAGTGAAAAGTGACCATAGGATGATAATTTAAGTGAAAAGTGACCATAGGATATTATATGCTGTAGTCTTTTAAGGATGATAGATTGCAGTAAGAACGATACAAGCACTCAGCATCCTGGTTTAATAGTACTGTACCTCTATCATCTCAACCTAACCTAACCTAACTCCCTCTCTCTTACCCCAATAGGTGAAAATATGGTTCCAAAATCGTCGGACCAAATGGAAAAAACAAGACGGCATCACCAACGCTGAGGCTAACGAACACAAGAACGCGGCTACCGGCAAGAATAAGAAAACCTCCACCTCCAACAACGCGCCACCTGTACTACCTGATCAGAACGCGAAGGTAAGCTAGGGGGGGGGGTGGTCTTACTCCTGCTGGTGGAAGAAGGGTTGGGTGGATGGGGTGTGATAATGGTGGAGGGAGTGGAGAGTGGGTGGAGGGGGTGTGATAATGGTGGAGGGAGTGGAGAGTGGGTGGAGGGGGTGTGATAATGGTGGAGGGAGTGGAGAGTGGGTGGAGGGGGTGTGATAATGGTGGAGGGAGTGGAGAGTGGGTGGAGGGGGTGTGATAATGGTGGAGGGAGTGGAGAGTGGGTGGAGGGGGTGTGATAATGGTGGAGGGAGTGGAGAGTGGGTGGATGGGGTGTGGTAATGGTGGAGGGAGTGGAGAGTGGGTGGAGGGGGTGTGGTAATGGTGGAGGGAGTGGAGAGTGGGTGGATGGGGTGTGGTAATGGTGGAGGGAGTGGAGAGTGGGTGGATGGGGTGTGGTAATGGTGGAGGGAGTGGAGAGTGGGTGGAGGGGGTGTGATAATGGTGGAGGGAGTGGAGAGTGGGTGGATGGGGTGTGGTAATGGTGGAGGGAGTGGAGAGTGGGTGGAGGGGTGTGGTAATGGTGGAGGGAGTGGAGAGTGGGTGGAGGGGGTGTGGTAATGGTGGAGGGAGTGGAGAGTGGGTGGAGGGGGTGTGATAATGGTGGAGGGAGTGGAGAGTGGGTGGAGGGGTGTGGTAATGGTGGAGGGAGTGGAGAGTGGGTGGATGGGGTGTGGTAATGGTGGAGGGAGTGGAGAGTGGGTGGAGGGGGTGTGGTAATGGTGGAGGGAGTGGAGTGGAGAGTGGGTGGATGGGGTGTGGTAATGGTGGAGGGAGTGGAGAGTGGGTGGATGGGGTGTGGTAATGGTGGAGGGAGTGGAGAGTGGGTGGATGGGGGTGTGGTAATGGTGGAGGGAGTGGAGAGTGGGTGGATGGGGTGTGGTAATGGTGGAGGGAGTGGAGAGTGGGTGGAGGGGGTGTGGTAATGGTGGAGGGAGTGGAGAGTGGGTGGAGGGGGTGTGGTAATGGTGGAGGGAGTGGAGAGTGGGTGGAGGGGGTGTGGTAATGGTGGAGGGAGTGGAGAGTGGGTGGAGGGGGTGTGGTAATGGTGGAGGGAGTGGAGAGTGGGTGGAGGGGGTGTGGTAATGGTGGAGGGAGTGGAGAGTGGGTGGAGGGGGTGTGGTAATGGTGGAGGGAGTGGAGAGTGGGTGGAGGGGGTGTGGTAATGGTGGAGGGAGTGGAGAGTGGGTGGAGGGGGTGTGGTAATGGTGGAGGGAGTGGAGAGTGGGTGGAGGGGGTGTGGTAATGGTGGAGGGAGTGGAGAGTGGGTGGAGGGGGTGTGGTAATGGTGGAGGGAGTGGAGAGTGGGTGGAGGGGTGTGGTAATGGTGGAGGGAGTGGAGAGTGGGTGGAGGGGGTGTGGTAATGGTGGAGGGAGTGGAGAGTGGGTGGAGGGGGTGTGGTAATGGTGGAGGGAGTGGAGAGTGGGTGGAGGGGGTGTGGTAATGGTGGAGGGAGTGGAGAGTGGGTGGAGGGGGTGTGGTAATGGTGGAGGGAGTGGAGAGTGGGTGGAGGGGGTGTGGTAATGGTGGAGGGAGTGGAGAGTGGGTGGAGGGGGTGTGGTAATGGTGGAGGGAGTGGAGAGTGGGTGGAGGGGGTGTGGTAATGGTGGAGGGAGTGGAGAGTGGGTGGAGGGGTGTGGTAATGGTGGAGGGAGTGGAGAGTGGGTGGAGGGGGTGTGGTAATGGTGGAGGGAGTGGATAGTGGGTGGAGGGGTGTGGTAATGGTGGAGGGAGTGGAGAGTGGGTGGAGGGGGTGTGGTAATGGTGGAGGGAGTGGAGAGTGGGTGGAGGGGGTGTGGTAATGGTGGAGGGAGTGGAGAGTGGGTGGAGGGGGTGTGGTAATGGTGGAGGGAGTGGAGAGTGGGTGGAGGGGGTGTGGTAATGGTGGAGGGAGTGGAGAGTGGGTGGAGGGGGTGTGGTAATGGTGGAGGGAGTGGAGAGTGGGTGGAGGGGGTGTGGTAATGGTGGAGGGAGTGGAGAGTGGGTGGAGGGGGTGTGGTAATGGTGGAGGGAGTGGAGAGTGGGTGGAGGGGGTGTGGTAATGGTGGAGGGAGTGGAGAGTGGGTGGAGGGGTGTGGTAATGGTGGAGGGAGTGGAGAGTGGGTGGAGGGGGTGTGGTAATGGTGGAGGGAGTGGAGAGTGGGTGGATGGGGTGTGGTAATGGTGGAGGGAGTGGAGAGTGGGTGGAGGGGGTGTGGTAATGGTGGAGGGAGTGGAGAGTGGGTGGAGGGGTGTGGTAATGGTGGAGGGAGTGGAGAGTGGGTGGAGGGGGTGTGGTAATGGTGGAGGGAGTGGAGAGTGGGTGGAGGGGTGTGGTAATGGTGGAGGGAGTGGAGAGTGGGTGGAGGGGGTGTGGTAATGGTGGAGGGAGTGGAGAGTGGGTGGATGGGGTGTGGTAATGGTGGAGGGAGTGGAGAGTGGGTGGAGGGGGTGTGGTAATGGTGGAGGGAGTGGAGAGTGGGTGGAGGGGGTGTGGTAATGGTGGAGGGAGTGGAGAGTGGGTGGAGGGGGTGTGGTAATGGTGGAGGGAGTGGAGAGTGGGTGGAGGGGGTGTGGTAATGGTGGAGGGAGTGGAGAGTGGGTGGAGGGGTGTGGTAATGGTGGAGGGAGTGGAGAGTGGGTGGAGGGGGTGTGGTAATGGTGGAGGGAGTGGAGAGTGGGTGGAGGGGTGTGGTAATGGTGGAGGGAGTGGAGAGTGGGTGGAGGGGGTGTGGTAATGGTGGAGGGAGTGGAGAGTGGGTGGAGGGGGTGTGGTAATGGTGGAGGGAGTGGAGAGTGGGTGGAGGGGGTGTGGTAATGGTGGAGGGAGTGGAGAGTGGGTGGAGGGGGTGTGGTAATGGTGGAGGGAGTGGAGAGTGGGTGGAGGGGGTGTGGTAATGGTGGAGGGAGTGGAGAGTGGGTGGAGGGGGTGTGGTAATGGTGGAGGGAGTGGAGAGTGGGTGGAGGGGGTGTGGTAATGGTGGAGGGAGTGGAGAGTGGGTGGAGGGGGTGTGGTAATGGTGGAGGGAGTGGAGAGTGGGTGGAGGGGTGTGGTAATGGTGGAGGGAGTGGAGAGTGGGTGGAGGGGGTGTGGTAATGGTGGAGGGAGTGGAGAGTGGGTGGAGGGGGTGTGGTAATGGTGGAGGGAGTGGAGAGTGGGTGGATGGGGTGTGGTAATGGTGGAGGGAGTGGAGAGTGGGTGGAGGGGGTGTGGTAATGGTGGAGGGAGTGGAGAGTGGGTGGATGGGGTGTGGTAATGGTGGAGGGAGTGGAGAGTGGGTGGAGGGGGTGTGGTAATGGTGGAGGGAGTGGAGAGTGGGTGGAGGGGGTGTGGTAATGGTGGAGGGAGTGGAGAGTGGGTGGAGGGGGTGTGGTAATGGTGGAGGGAGTGGAGAGTGGGTGGAGGGGTGTGGTAATGGTGGGGGTAGTGGAGAGGTGGGGTGGATGGGGGGTGTGTGGTAATGGTGGAGGGAGTGGAGAGTGGGTGGATGGGGTGTGGTAATGGTGGAGGGAGTGGAGAGTGGGTGGAGGGGGTGTGGTAATGGTGGAGGGAGTGGAGAGTGGGTGGAGGGGGTGTGGTAATGGTGGAGGGAGTGGAGAGTGGGTGGATGGGGGTGTGGTAATGGTGGAGGGAGTGGAGAGTGGGTGGAGGGGGTGTGGTAATGGTGGAGGGAGTGGAGAGTGGGTGGAGGGGGTGTGGTAATGGTGGAGGGAGTGGAGAGTGGGTGGAGGGGGTGGTGGTGTGGTAATGGTGGAGGGAGTGGAGAGTGGGTGGAGGGGGTGTGGTAATGGTGGAGGGAGTGGAGAGTGGGTGGATGGGGGTGTGGTAATGGTGGAGGGAGTGGAGAGTGGGTGGATGGGGTGTGGTAATGGTGGAGGGAGTGGAGAGTGGGTGGATGGGGTGTGGTAATGGTGGAGGGAGTGGAGAGTGGGTGGATGGGGTGTGGTAATGGTGGAGGGAGTGGAGAGTGGGTGGAGGGGTGTGGTAATGGTGGAGGGAGTGGAGAGTGGGTGGATGGGGTGTGGTAATGGTGGAGGGAGTGGAGAGTGGGTGGATGGGGTGTGGTAATGGTGGAGGGAGTGGAGAGTGGGTGGAGGGGTGTGGTAATGGTGGAGGGAGTGGAGAGTGGGTGGATGGGGTGTGGTAATGGTGGAGGGAGTGGAGAGTGGGTGGATGGGGTGTGGTAATGGTGGAGGGAGTGGAGAGTGGGTGGAGGGGGTGTGGTAATGGTGGAGGGAGTGGAGAGTGGGTGGATGGGGTGTGGGAATGGTGGGGGGAGTGGAGATTGGGTGGATGGGGTGTGGTAATGGTGGAGGGAGTGGAGAGTGGGTGGATGGGGTGTGGTAATGGTGGAGGGAGTGGAGAGTGGGTGGAGGGGGTGTGGTAATGGTGGAGGGAGTGGAGAGTGGGTGGAGTGGGTGTGGTAATGGTGGAGGGAGTGGAGAGTGGGTGGATGGGGTGTGGTAATGGTGGAGGGAGTGGAGAGTGGGTGGATGGGGTGTGGTAATGGTGGAGGGAGTGGAGAGTGGGTGGATGGGGTGTGGTAATGGTGGAGGGAGTGGAGAGTGGGTGGAGGGGGTGTGGTAATGGTGGAGGGAGTGGAGAGTGGGTGGAGGGGGTGTGGTAATGGTGGAGGGAGTGGAGAGTGGGTGGATGGGGTGTGGTAATGGTGGAGGGAGTGGAGAGTGGGTGGATGGGGTGTGGTAATGGTGGAGGGAGTGGAGAGTGGGTGGATGGGGTGTGGTAATGGTGGAGGGAGTGGAGAGTGGGTGGAGGGGGTGTGGTAATGGTGGAGGGAGTGGAGAGTGGGTGGAGGAGGTGTGGTAATGGTGGAGGGAGTGGAGAGTGGGTGGAGGGGGTGTGGTAATGGTGGGGGGAGTGGAGAATGGGTGGAGGGGGTGTGGTAATGGTGGAGGGAGTGGAGAGTGGGTGGAGGGGGTGTGGTAATGGTGGAGGGAGTGGAGAGTGGGTGGATGGGGTGTGGTAATGGTTGGGGGAATGGAGAGTGGGTGGATGGGGTGTGGTAATGGTGGAGGGTGTGGAGATTGGGTGGAGGGGGTGTGGTAATGGTGGAGGGAGTGGAGAGTGAGTGGAGGGGGTGTGGTAATGGTGGGGAGTGGAGAGTGGGTGGATGGGGTGTGATAATGGTGGAGGGAGTAGAGAGTGGGTGGAGGGGGTGTGGTAATGGTGGGGGGAGTGGAGAGTGGGTGGATGGGGTGTGGTAATGGTGGTGGGAGTGGAGAGTGGGTGGAGGGGGTGTGGTAATGGTGGAGGGAGTGGAGAGTGGGTGGAGGGGGTGTGGTAATGGTGGAGGGAGTGGAGAGTGGGTGGATGGGGTGTGGTACTGGTGGAGGGAGTGGAGAGTGGGTGGAGGGGGTGTGGTAATGTTGGAGGGAGTGGAGAGTGGGTGGAGGGGGTGTGATAATGGTGGAGGGAGTGGAGAGTGGGTGGATGGGGTGTGGTAATGGTGGGGGGAGTGGAGAGTGGGTGGATGGGGTGTGGTAATGGTGGAGGGAGTGGAGAGTGGGTGGATGGGGTGTGGTAATGGTGGAGGGAGTGGAGAGTGGGTGGATGGGGTGTGGTAATGGTGGAGGGAGTGGAGAGTGGGTGGAGGGGGTGTGGTAATGGTGGAGGGAGTGGAGAGTGGGTGGAGGGGGTGTGATAATGGTAGAGGGAGTGGAGAGTGGGTGGAGGGGGTGTGATAATGGTAGAGGGAGTGGAGAGTGGGTGGATGGGGTGTGGTAATGGTGGAGGGAGTGGAGAGTGGGTGGAGGGGGTGTGGTAATGGTGGAGGGAGTGGAGAGTGGGTGGAGGGGGTGTGATAATGGTGGAGGGAGTGGAGAGTGGGTGGAGGGGGTGTGATAATGGTGGAGGGAGTGGAGAGTGGGTGGAGGGGGTGTGGTAATGGTGGAGGGAGTGGAGAGTGGGTGGAGGGGGTGTGATAATGGTGGGGGAGTGGAGAGTGGGTGGAGGGGGTGTGGTAATGGTGGAGGGAGTGGAGAGTGGGTGGAGGGGGTGTGGATAATGGTGGGGGGAGTGGAGAGTGGGTGGAGGGGGTGTGGTAATGGTGGAGGGAGTGGAGAGTGGGTGGAGGGGGTGTGATAATGGTAGAAGAATGGAAGGAGGAAAGTTAGAGGGGGGGGTGTGGTTGTGGTGGGACTCAAGGTGGAGGGGGATTGTTGATGGAGTGACCCTTGATGTGGTGGTGTTGTAGCAATGGAGGGCTGAGCATCAGTGGAGGGGGTGGCTGACAATGGAGGGTTATAACATGGAGTCACACCTGCAGTCTTGTACGGGAAAACAAGCAAGTGGAGGGAGAGAGAGAGAGAGAGAGAGAGAGAGAGAGAGAGAGAGAGAGAGAGAGAGAGAGAGAGAGATCAGGTGAAGTAGTGTAAAAGGTTAAGAAGAGGGGAAAGATGTGAAGAACGGAAGATTAGTGGATGAGAGTTGAGAAGGGAAGAAGCTAGGGAAAGGATAGAGAGAGAAAGAGTAAAGGTGAAAGAAGGCCTGAGGGGAGAAAAGAAGAGAGGTGCAAGGAAGGGGAGAGAATAACGATAAAGGTGAGGAGTGAAACGTGATGATGGAAAGGAATGAGAGAAACTGGACGAGGAGGAGTGAGAGGGAGGAGTGAGGGCGAAGGGAGGAGGAAGAGGAAAGACGTAAGGGAGGAAGAGGGCAGATGAGGGAGAAGAGGAGCGAGGGTGAGAGAAAGAAGAGGAGAGATGCAAGGGAAGAGAATTGAGGAATCAGAAAAGGTGAGGAAGGCGAGGAGGAGAATGTGAGAGGCGAGGGAATGTAGGGTATCATGGTCAAGAAGGAGAGAGGTGAGGTGAGGAGAGAGGTGAGGGTAGGGGAGATGAGTGGGCTGTGAGGGGAGAGATGGGGGGACGGTATGAGAGGTGAGGTGAGGGAAGAGGTGAAGGAAAGGGTAGGGGAGATGAGGGTAGGGGAGATGAGGGTAGGGGAGGTGAGGGTAAGGGAGGTGAGGTTAGGAGGTGAGGGGAGAGGTGAAGGGAGGGTTTAACATAATTACGGTGGTGTTGACGTGAAGTAATGGAGGGCTTCAGAGTCCTTCCCTCCATCACCTGGGAGAGGGAAGGAGGGAGGGAGATAGAGAGGGAGGGAAGGGGGAGGGGAGAGGGAAGGGGGAGGGGAGATGGAGGAGGAGGGGAGAGGGAGGAGGAAGGCAGAGAGGGAAGCAGAGAGTGTTTGGAGGATGGAGGAATAATGGAGGAAAGGAGGGAGGGAAGAATGAAGGAATATGGGAAGGAGAGAGGGAGAGAGAATAGAGGAATGAGGGAAAGAAAGTAGAGGGAGGAGTGAGGGGTGAGTGAGAGGGATGAGGAGAGAGTGAGGGGTGAGTGAGAGGGATGAGGAGAGAGTGAGGGGAATGAAGAGAGAGTGAGAGGTGAGATTGAGTTCTTTAAGAGTGGAGGCGTCAGAGTGAAGTAACCCCGGACAGGGTGGAGAGGGATTACAGGGAGAGTGAAGGCGGCGGTGTGAGAGGCCATGGCCACAACGAACGGCCATGGCCACAACGAACGGCCATGGCCAGAGAGAATAAAACTAGAACCAGAATGAAACAATATGGAAAGATCAACAAACACACCATCCAATATATACCATAATATCAACCAATTATATTAAAAACTACTTAATTACCTTTTAAGATATTTAATTTTTAGTCTAATTAATTAATGTCTTATTAGATATATTTCTGTCTATCAATGAGTAAAGAATAATTAATTTTCTGATAGTTTATGTTATGAGTGAGGTGGACCTGAGTCGACCCTTTTGTTTACAGGGCACTGTGATGGAGGGGAGTAACAACCCTCCCGTGAGTGACGTCGGCAGCGCCCCCACCAGCCCCTCACAGGTAACTCATACTCCCTCATTACCTCCCCCCCCCCCCCATCATGGACCCTCTCACCTCCTCCCCCCCCATAACCCCTTCACCTTCCTATCTCCCCCTCACTTCCCCCACAATCATGGACATCCACCTCATCTTCCCCACCCCCCACCTCTCCACCCCCCCCCCCCCCACCGCGCGTGTTGTCACATAAAGGAGGTAAATATAATCTTAACCTCATTATGGCAAGAGACAAAGGGCGCCATCTTGTTCCTCGTGTGAAACTGTACACTCCCGCCCCCCCTCGGCCTTCCACTCCCCCCCTCGGCTTCTTACACCCCCCTCGGCCTCCTACACTCCCCCCTCGGCATCCTACACTCCCCCTCGGCCTCCTACACTCCCCCTCGGCCTCCTACACTCCCCCCTCGGCCTCCTACACTCCCCCCTCGGCCTCCTACACTCCCCCTCGGCCTCCTACACTCCCCCCTCGGCCTCCTACACTCCCCCCTCGGCCTCCTACACTCCCCCCTCGGCTTCCTACACCCCCCTCGGCCTCCTACACTCCCCCCTCGGCCTCCTACACCCCCCTCGGCCTCCTACACTCCCCCCTCGGCCTCCTACACTCCCCCCTCGGCCTCCTACACCCCCCTCGGCCTCCTACACCCCCCCTCGGCCTCCTACACTCCCCCCTCGGCCTCCTACACTCCCCCCTCGGCCTCCTACACTCCCCCTCGGCCTCCTACACTCCCCCCTCGGCCTCCTACACTCCCCCCTCGGCCTCCTACACCCCCCTCGGCCTCCTACACCCCCCTCGGCCTCCTACACTCCCCCCTCGGCCTCCTACACCCCCCTCGGCCTCCTACACTCCCCCCTCGGCCTCCTACACCCCCCTCGGCCTCCTACACTCCCCCCTCGGCTCTACACCCCCCTCGGCCTCCTACACTCCCCCTCGGCCTCCTACACTCCCCCTCGGCCTCCTACACTCCCCCTCGGCCTCCTACACTCCCCCCTCGGCCTCCTACACTCCCCCTCGGCCTCTACACTCCCCCCTCGGCCTCCTACACTCCCCCTCGGCCTCCTACACTCCCCCTCGGCCTCCTACACTCCCCCCTCGGCCTCCTACACTCCCCCCTCGGCCTCCTACACCCCCCTCGGCCTCCTACACTCCCCCTCGGCCTCCTACACTCCCCCCTCGGCCTCCTACACTCCCCCCTCGGCCTCCTACACTCCCCCCTCGGCCTCCTACACCCCCCTCGGCCTCCTACACCCCCCTCGGCCTCCTACACCCCCCTCGGCCTCCTACACTCCCCCTCGGCCTCCTACACTCCCCCTCGGCCTCCTACACTCCCCCCTCGGCCTCCTACACTCCCCCTCGGCCTCCTACACTCCCCCTCGGCCTCCTACACTCCCCCCTCGGCCTCCTACACCCCCCTCGGCCTCCTACACTCCCCCTCGGCCTCCTACACTCCCCCCTCGGCCTCCTACACTCCCCCTCGGCCTCCTACACTCCCCCCTCGGCCTCCTACACTCCCCCTCGGCCTCCTACACCCCCCTCGGCCTCCTACACTCCCCCCTCGGCCTCCTACACTCCCCCTCGGCCTCCTACACTCCCCCTCGGCCTCCTACTCTTCCCCCTCGGCCTCCTACACCCCCCTCGGCCTCCTACACTCCCCCCTCGGCCTCCTACACTCCCCCTCGGCCTCCTACACTCCCCCCTCGGCCTCCTACACTCCCCCTCGGCCTCCTACACCCCCCTCGGCCTCCTACACTCCCCCCTCGGCCTCCTACACTCCCCCTCGGCCTCCTACACTCCCCCCTCGGCCTCCTACACTCCCCCTCGGCCTCCTACACTCCCCCTCGGCCTCCTACACCCCCCTCGGCCTCCTACACTCCCCCTCGGCCTCCTACACCCCCCTCGGCCTCCTACACTCCCCCCTCGGCCTCCTACACTCCCCCCTCGGCCTCCTACACTCCCCCCTCGGCCTCCTACACTCCCCCCTCGGCCTCCTACACTCCCCCCTCGGCCTCCTACACTCCCCCTCGGCCTCCTACACTCCCCCCTCGGCCTCCTACACCCCCCTCGGCCTCCTACACTCCCCCCTCGGCCTCCTACACTCCCCCTCGGCCTCCTTCACTCCCCCCTCGGCCTCCTACACTCCCCCTCGGCCTCCTACACACCCCCCTCGGCCTCCTACACCCCCCTCGGCCTCCTACACTCCCCCTCGGCCTCCTACACTCCCCCTCGGCCTCCTACACTCCCCCTCGGCCTCCTACACTCCCCCTCGGCCTCCTACACTCCCCCTCGGCCTCCTACACTCCCCCCTCGGCCTCCTATACCCCCCTCGGCCTCCTACACTCCCCCCTCGGCCTCCTACACTCCCCCCTCGGCCTCCTACACTCCCCCTCGGCCTCCTACACTCCCCCTCGGCCTCCTACACTCCCCCCTCGGCCTCCTACACTCCCCCTCGGCCTCCTACACTCCCCCTCGGCCTCCTACACTCCCCCCTCGGCCTCCTACACTCCCCCCTCGGCCTCCTACACTCCCCCTCGGCCTCCTACACTCCCCCCTCGGCCTCCTATACCCCCCTCGGCCTCCTACACTCCCCCTCGGCCTCCTACACTCCCCCCTCGGCCTCCTACACTCCCCCCTCGGCCTCCTACACTACACCACCCGGCTGTAATAAGTCTCCAAGTATGATGATGATTCGGTATAATGAGTATAATGAGTCAGTGTGGAGTATGAGGAGTCAGTGTGGAGTATGAGGAGTCAGTGTGGAGTATGAGGAGTCAGTGTGGAGTATGAGGAGTCAGTGTGGAGTATGATGAATCAGTGTGGAGTATGAGGAGTCAGTGTGGAGTATGAGGAGTCAGTGTGGAGTATGAGGAGTCAGTGTGGAGTATGAGGAGTCAGTGTGGAGTATGAGGAGTCAGTGTGGAGTATAATGAGTCAGTGTGGAGTACGAGGAGTCAGTGTGGAGTATGATGAATCAGTGTGGAGTATGAGGAGTCAGTGTGGAGTATGATGAGTCAGTGTGGAGTATGAGGAGTCAGTGTGGAGTATGAGGAGTCAGTGTGGAGTATGAGGAGTCAGTGTGGAGTATGAGGAGTCAGTGTGGAGTATGAGGAGTCAGTGTGGAGTATGAGGAGTCAGTGTGGAGTATGATGAATCAGTGTGGAGTATGAGGAGTCAGTGTGGAGTATGAGGAGTCAGTGTGGAGTATGAGGAGTCAGTGTGGAGTATGAGGAGTCAGTGTGGAGTATGAGGAGTCAGTGTGGAGTATGAGGAGTCAGTGTGGAGTATGTTGTATAATAATACCATACCTATATTGATAGACTTTTCATCGTGGAGAAAGTGAGTGAGTGTGCTTGCTATGTGTATGTTTACGTACTGTGTGAGTGAGTTTGTGTGACTGAGTGACCGAGTGAGTGAGTGAGTAGAGAATCACATCGGTCATCGGAGAAATTAGCTTTTAAACATGACATACTCTGACACAGGCTATAAACTTGAAGAAAACAACGACAATAATAATAATTAATAAATAATAATAAATATTAATAACAATAATAACAACAACAATAATAATAATTAATAAATAATAATAAATATTAATAACAATAATAACAACAACAATAATAATAATAATAATTACAATAATTAATAATAATTACAATAACAATAATAATAACAATAATAATAATAATAATAATAATAATAATAACAACAACAACAATGGCAATATATCTGTTTACTTTCGGTTCCTTGTTCATCACTGAGGCCGGATGGATGACTTGTGTGGCCGGATGGATGACTTGTGTGGCCGGATGGATGATGACTTGTGAGACCGGATGGCTGACTTGAGGGGTCGGATGAATGACCTGTTGCGAGGCCGGATGAATGACTTGTTGTGAGGTCGGATGGAGGACTTGTTGTGAGGCCGGATGAATGACGTAATGCCGGATGGATGACTTGTGAGGCCGGATGAATAACTTGTAAGGTTGGATGGATGACTTCTGGAGTCGGATGGATGACGTGTTGTAAGGCCGGATGGATGATGACTTGTGAGGCCGGATGGATGACTCGTTGAGATGCAGATAATCCCGACTGTTCATAATAGAATACCCGATATATGATTGTTTGTGTATATGATAGCCTCTTTCCCCTCTCCTTTCTCCCATCCCCTCATTATCCTTCCCTCCCTCCTTCATCCAGTTCCCCACCTCTCACCTCCTTCCTTCCCTTTCCCCCGCCAAACCCAATACTAGCAATCAATAGCGACCTTCCACATCTCCATACTTGTCTCTCCCCTTACCCTGTCTGTGTGTGTGTTGTTCAGGGTCAATGGCTCTTTATACGGCAAGAATCAAAGACAAGGTCACTGGTGCTTCTTTGTGTCTCTCTCTCTCTCTCTCTCTCTCTCTCTCTCTCTCTCCCCTTGTGAATGACTCTGAATCAATAATAACTATCCAGTGTAACAAACCTCCATATAACGGACTTTCCTCTATCCATATAGTCCGTTAAATGGAGGTTTCACTGTAGTCGTATCTTCACTCTTGTTTTAGTTGTGATTTTTTGGTTTAAGTTGTGGTTGATGGCCTCTTGAGCTTGAGTCCCTCTTACTAAACCAAGATTCTCTCTCTTTTTCCAGATGAGTAACGGGGCGACCAGCGACCTGTCCAGCAGTGACGGGGACGCTCGCCTCACCGTCTCCCCTCATCCAGACGTCCCTCAAGACACGCCCACCGGCCACACCCCTGCCAAGCCCGACCCCATCACTACCACCATCACCACCGCCACGGCCACCACCACTACCGCCACCTTTGACGACCACATCGTCATAAAGGAGGTTGTTCCTTCGGGCGTCGGGATCAACTACAAAAGCCTGACGGTGACGCCGAAGCCCAGCGTGGTGACCCCCGTGAAGCCCATACCGACCCACTCCCCGCCCAAGGCGCCCGGCACCGCCACCCCCATGAACAAAATCCTCACTGTGAGCGCCGCCAGCTCTCCGCCTCAAGCCGTCGTCCCCAGAGGGTCTTCTCCCTCCGTCCCGCAGGGCCTCCTCAACGTGATCAATTCTTCACCCACAACCACACACAAGGCCGAGAGGTCTCTTCCCGCCGCTCACAGGGAAAAAGTACAAGAAAATGGGAAAATACGGAGTGAGAGTGAAGACGTATCGTCCTGATGAACCCCCCCCCCCCCCCAGTCCTCAACTGACAGTGACAGTTTATTAATTTAATAAAAACCTTCCTTTATGTTCTTCCTTAAACACCCTTCGGCTCCTTCAGTCTCACTCAGTTACTGTGTAAAGGAGCCGGCCAAGCTGTGGGCCTAACCTGGCCACGGGTGGGCCTGGCTACTGTGGCGCCCATCTTAGGGCGTGGCTGCAGTGGGCCTGGCTGGTTAAGAGGAAGACATGAAACAAACACATAAGTGGACTCACTCAACCCGAATTAAATAAACAAACTTGAACAATACCAAACCAAAACAGTGGGACCGGCCGGTACAGTGTATCAGCGAAGGACGGACGGTGTTAGTGTGTGTCGCATAAACTCGCTTAGCTTTCTCCTTTACCCTTAATTATCATGGATGTTTACATTATTTCCCTCCCTAGACAGCGAGAGAGAGAGAGAGTGAGAGAGATCAAGAGAGAAGAGAGATAGAGAAAAAACAAACAAAGTACGTGTTTTTGTTTCCTCGAACTATATCACAACACACACACACACACACACACACACACACACACACACTCACGAAGCAGTTGCAGCGACCACCACAATCAACAGGATGACCAAGACAAAAGCAAGAAGATGAATTAAACCACGACAAAAGCAGGAACAAAGACCAAAAACAAAAGCAGGAACAAAGACCAAAAACAAAAGCAGGAACAAAGACCAAAAACAAAAGCAGGAACAAAACTATCAATAATAGTGTAGATCAGATCACGAGTCAATAAACCTAAAATAAAAAATTCACCACAAAAACCAAAGAACAAATTAATAATAATAGCAGAATTTCTTGACAGTTAATACGATCAACAACAACAACAAAAATATTCTGAAATATCAAATAATAATAATAATAATAATTCAAATAAAAGCAAAACTTGATACCACATTTTTTTCAGTCAGGGGAAAAAATTATTGCCAAAAGGGGAAAAAACTACATTGGTCGGGGAGGGAGGGAAGAAAGTAGGGGACTATAAGAAGGAAAAAAGCTGCCATGACCCGACCCAACCAAACCTAACCCAACCTAACCCAACATAACCTAAGCCAACCCAATCCAACCTAACCCAACATAACCAAATCTAACCAATCAAACCTAAACTGACCTGACCTGACCTGACCTGACCTGGACCTGACTCGACCCTTCAGAACAAAAAAATTAAATAAGGCTAAAAAAAATATGGTATCAAGAAACACAACATAAACCAAATTCATCCAAATAAATCACAATGTATTAAAACTAAATTGTGAGGATTTTGTGGTTTAGGAAAGATAATAATAATGGTCGTCCTGTCTGCTACTATGTAAACAAACAAACATCTCTCGGTTTAAGAACTCCTTGTTGTGACGTCATTGGGAGTTGCCATTTTATAAAAAAAGTTTACTTTTATCTTGTTTCATTGTCTAAAATAAAAATATTTGTCCTCAACTAAGAGACGATGGTAAAAAAAAAATATTCAATAAAGTTAAAAATCATATTCAGCATTTTAATTACAACTGTGAATGGAAATTAATATATATAAAACTATATAATAATAACATTTCTCTACTCGGCAACTTGCGATGAAGCGGCACACCATTGGCTCTCGTCGACTCTTGCGTCATGAAGGTGGTAGTGACGTCACGCTTGTAAATAATAATTATACCTGATTTAACCCGATCCTGCCGGCCAATCAGTGGGTAGGAATGGTTGTGACGTCAGGCCATCTTCTGCGGTCGCTTGAGGGAGGAGACGGTCAGGTGCAGTGTCTGTGTGTTTGTCACCGATAAGTTGTTTATGGGCGGTGGTAAAAAAAATCGCTTCTAGTCTGTTTTATTCCAGGTAAATCTGTTTGTAATACAAACCAATGGTGACTACTTTAACCATCATCAATTATAACCCCCACCCCGTCCTACCTACCCCCTGCTGATGAAACCCCCAACCTCCCCCTCTCAAGAACCCTCCCTAACCAACCCACGTAACCTCCTCCATCCCCCTAACCTAACCCCCCCCCTCTGAAGATGTTAAACTCGGAAATCACTGCATAATAATGTACCTTACAAGACCACCATTATTTACCAACTGGCACCTCAAGGTAAACAACAGAAGAAAAATGTTTCACTCAGTTTCATTTTGCTTCGTTTGTTTTTCCTGTCTGTGAGAAAACTGTCTCTCTACGTGGTATAAGCAGAGAACCCGCAAGGTGCCAGTTGTTGACAATAGCAAGGGGAGGCGTGGCTTGTGACGTCATAGAAAGTTCCTCTGACGTCACGGGAGGTTCATATGACGTCACAACTTCCCCCTGACGTCACGGGAGGTTCATATGACATCACAACTCTCCTCTAACGTCACCTGACCCTCCTAACGTGACGGGGACCCACACCTAGATGTAAGAGAGAGAGAGAGAGAGAGAGAGATAGGATTACAGTACGTCACAAATAAGGGCGTGAAGCAAGTTGGTTGTGAGCGCCCGTGACGGTGTCTGGGCAGTGTGTGTGTGTGTGTGTGACCAGTGGCGCACCTTCCACTGTCTTAACATGTTTGTACACTATGATGGCAGTTGGTATTAATAAAACACACTGAAAACATAACCTTCCGTGTTTTAATCTATGAAAACAAATTACCTGGAGCACCTGAGTTTATTTTACCAGTGACCACCCTAACCTAACCTAACATGACCTGACCTGACCTGACCTAACCTAATCTAACCTGACCTAACCTAAGCTGGCCTTACCTAACCTAACCTAAGCTGGCCTCACAACCAAACTTAACCTGATCCTACCTGGTCTACTAATTAATACAGTACACCTGGTCTACTATGTATACAGTACACCTGGTCTACTATGTATACACCTTTGATTTTCACGAACATTATCATACGTGTATAAGAATATATAATGTACACTGTTAATTTCGATAAAAAATATGCATGTATTCAGTTAGTGAACGGTGTAGTGCGATAATTACACATATACATACACACACACACACAGACACACACACACATCACAACCTCACAAAAACCACACAAACATCCACACACAACCCCACACAAACACCCACACACGACCCCACAAACACACACCACCCCCACGCCCACATATAGCAGTACCATCCAGTGATATGAAACTGTAATCGTGTGGAAGTGATTACACATCGTTCAAAGCATTATAGTACGCGCCCAACTGAGCCCAACCCAGCCAGCCACACACCCGACCCCCCGACGTGTGCTGCATATTGAGCACTAATTAATTACCTTAGTTAAACTCATGCACAGTCACACAAATATCTACTACTTCTGACAACCCGAAAAAAATATATATATTCAAAATGGGCGATTATGGTCGGTGAAAAACTGAATGAAGACTTGGGAGGAGGAGGAGGAGGTGAGGAGTGAGGGGGAGGTGAGGAGTGAGGGGGAGGTGAGGAGTGAGGGGGGTGAGGAGTGAGGGGGGGAGGTGAGGAGTGAGGGGGACGGAGGTGATGAGTGAGGGGGGAGGTGAGGAGTGAGGGGGGAGGTGAGGAGTGAGGGGGGGAGGTGAGGAGTGAGGGGGAGGTGAGGAGTGAGGGGGGAGGTGAGGAGTGAGGGGGAGGTGAGGAGTGAGGGGGAGGTGAGGAGTGAGGGGGACGGAGGTGATGAGTGAGGGGGGAGGTGAGGAGTGAGGGGGGAGGTGAGGAGTGAGGGGGAGGTGAGGAGTGAGGGCGGAGGTGAGTAGTGAGGGGGGAGGTGAGGAGTGAGGGGGGAGGTGAGGAGTGAAGGGGGACGGAGGTGATGAGTGAGGGGGGAGGTGAGGAGTGAGGGGGGAGGTGAGGAGTGAGGGGGAGGTGAGGAGTGAGGGGGACGGAGGTGAGGAGTGAGGGGGGAGGTGAGGAGTGAGGGGGACGGAGGTGAGGAGTGAGGGGGAGGTGAGGAGTGAGGGGGGAGGTGAGGAGTGAGGGGGGGAGGTGAGGAGTGAGGGGGGTGAGGAGTGAGGGGGGACGGAGGTGAGGAGTGAAGGGGGACGGAGGTGATGAGTGAGGGGGGAGGTGAGGAGTGAGGGGGGAGGTGAGGAGTGAGGGGGACGGAGGTGAGGAGTGAGGGGGAGGTGAGGAGTGAGAGGGACGGAGGTGATGAGTGAAGGGGGACGGAGGTGATGAGTGAGGGGGGAGGTGAGGAGTGAGGGGGGAGGTGAGGAGTGAGGGGGACGGAGGTGAGGAGTGAGGGGGGAGGTGAGGAGTGAGGGGGACGGAGGTGAGGAGTGAGGGGGGAGGTGAGGAGTGAGGGGGGAGGTGAGGAGTGAGGGGGGGAGGTGAGGGGGGACGGAGGTGAGGAGTGAAGGGGGACGGAGGTGAGGAGTGAGGGGGCGGAGGTGAGGAGTGAGGGGGGAGGTGAGGAGTGAGGGGGAGGTGAGGAGTGAGGGGGAGGTGAGGAGTGAGGGGGGAGGTGAGGAGTGAGGGGGACGGAGGTGAGGAGTGAGGGGGACGGAGGTGATGAGTGAAGGGGGACGGAGGTGATGAGTGAGGGGGGAGGTGAGGAGTGAGGGGGGAGGTGAGGAGTGAGGGGGGAGGTGAGGAGTGAGGGGGAGGTGAGGAGTGAGGGGGGGAGGTGAGGAGTGAGGGGGGGAGGTGAGGAGTGAGGGGGGAGGTGAGGAGTGAGGGGGGAGGTGAGGAGTGAGGGGGGAGGTGAGGAGTGAGGGGGGAGGTGAGGAGTGAGGGGGGAGGTGAGGAGTGAGGGGGAGGTGAGGAGTGAGGGGGGAGGTGAGGAGTGAGGGGGGAGGAGGGGAGGTGAGGAGTGAAGGGGGAGGTGAGGAGTGAGGGGGGGAGGTGAGGAGTGAGGGGGACGGAGGTGATGAGTGAGGGTGGTGGTGAGGAGTGAAGGGGGACGGAGGTGTAGAGTGAGGGGGGAGGTGAGGAGTGAGGGGGGAGGTGAGGAGTGAGGGGGGAGGTGAGGAGTGAGGGGGGAGGTGAGGAGTGAAGGGGGACGGAGGTGATGAGTGAGGGGGGAGGTGAGGAGTGAAGGGGACGGAGGTGATGAGTGAGGGGGGAGGTGAGGAGTGAGGGGGGAGGTGAGGAGTGAGGGGGGAGGTGAGGAGTGAAGGGGGACGGAGGTGATGAGTGAGGGGGGAGGTGAGGAGTGAGGGGGGAGGTGAGGAGTGAGGGGGGAGGTGAGGAGTGAGGGGGGAGGTGAGGAGTGAAGGGGGACGGAGGTGAGGAGTGAAGGGGGACGGAGGTGAGGAGTGAGGGGGGAGGTGAGGAGTGAGGGGAGGGGAGAGTGAGGGGGAGGTGAGAGTGTGGGGGGAGGTGTGGAGTGAGGTGGGAGGTGAGGAGTGAGGGGGGAGGTGAGGAGTGAGGGGGGGAGGTGAGGAGTGAGGGAGGTGAGGAGTGAAGGGGGACGGAGGTGAGGAGTGAAGGGGGACGGAGGTGATGAGTGAGGGGGGAGGTGAGGAGTGAGGGGGGAGGTGAGGAGTGAGGGGGACGGAGGTGAGGAGTGAGGGGGAGGTGAGGAGTGAGGGGGACGGAGGTGATGAGTGAGGGGGACGGAGGTGAGGAGTGAGGGGGGAGGTGAGGAGTGAGGGGGGAGGTGAGGAGTGAGGGGGACGGAGGTGAGGAGTGAGGGGGGAGGTGAGGAGTGAGGGGGACGGAGGTGAGGAGTGAGGGGGGAGGTGAGGAGTGAGGGGGGAGGTGAGGAGTGAGGGGGGGGAGGTGAGGGGGACGGAGGTGAGGAGTGAGGGGACGGAGGTGAGGAGTGAAGGGGGACGGAGGTGAGGAGTGAGGGGGGAGGTGAGGAGTGAGGGGGGAGGTGAGGAGTGAGGGGGAGGTGAGGAGTGAGGGGGAGGTGAGGAGTGAGGGGGGAGGTGAGGAGTGAGGGGGACGGAGGTGAGGAGTGAGGGGGGGAGGTGAGGAGTGAGGGGGGAGGTGAGGAGTGAGGGGGACGGAGGTGAGGAGTGAAGGGGGACGGAGGTGATGAGTGAGGGGGGAGGTGAGGAGTGAGGGGGGAGGTGAGGAGTGAGGGGGAGGTGAGGAGTGAGGGGGACGGAGGTGAGGAGTGAGGGGGACGGAGGTGAGGAGTGAGGGGGGAGGTGAGGAGTGAGGGGGGAGGTGAGGAGTGAGGGGGGGAGGTGAGGAGTGAGGGGGGGGAGGTGAGGAGTGAGGGGGGTGAGGAGTGAGGGGGGACGGAGGTGAGGAGTGAAGGGGGACGGAGGTGATGAGTGAGGGGGGAGGTGAGGAGTGAGGGGGGAGGTGAGGAGTGAGGGGGACGGAGGTGAGGAGTGAGGGGGAGGTGAGGAGTGAGGGGGGAGGTGAGGAGTGAGGGGGGAGGTGAGGAGTGAGGGGGAGGTGAGGAGTGAGGGGGGAGGTGAGGAGTGAGGGGGGAGTGAGGAGTGAAGGGGGACGGAGGTGATGAGTGAGGGGGAGGTGAGGAGTGAAGGGGGACGGAGGTGATGAGTGAGGGGGGACGGAGGTATTGAGTGAGGGGGACGGAGGTGAGGAGTGAGGGGGGAGGTGAGGAGTGAAGGGGGACGGAGGTGATGAGTGAGGGGGGAGGTGAGGAGTGAGGGGGGAGGTGAGGAGTGAAGGGGGAGGTGAGGAGTTAGGGGGGAGGTGAGGAGTGAGGGGGGGAGGTGAGGAGTGAGGGGGACGGAGGTGATGAGTGAGGGGGGAGGTGAGGAGTGAGGGGGGAGGTGAGGAGTGAGGGGGAGGTGAGGAGTGAGGGGGGAGGTGAGGAGTGAAGAAGGACGGAGGTGAGGAGTGAAGGGGGACGGAGGTGATGAGTGAGGGGGGAGGTGAGGAGTGAAGGGGGACGGAGGTGATGAGTGAGGGGGGAGGTGAGGAGTGAGGGGGGAGGTGAGGAGTGAGGGGGGAGGTGAGGAGTGAAGGGGGACGGAGGTGATGAGTGAGGGGGAGGTGAGGAGTGAGGGGGGCGGTGAGGAGTGAGGGGGGGTGGTGAGGAGTGAGGGGGGAGGTGAGGAGTGAGGGGGACGGAGGTGAGGAGTGAAGGGGGACGGAGGTGAGGAGTGAGGGGGACGGAGGTGAGGAGTGAGGGGGGAGGTGAGGAGTGAGGGGGGAGGTGAGGAGTGAGGGGGGAGGTGAGGAGTGAGGGGGGAGGTGAGGAGTGAGGGGGGGAGGTGAGGAGTGAAGGGGGATGGAGGTGATGAGTGAGGGGGAGGTGAGGAGTGAGGGGGGAGGGGAGGAGTGAAGGGGGACGGAGGTGAGGAGTGAGGGGGGAGGTGAGGAGTGAAGGGGGACGGAGGTGATGAGTGAGGGGGGAGGTGAGGAGTGAGGGGGGAGGTGAGGAGTGAGGGGGGGAAGTGAGGAGTGAGGGGAGGTGAGGAGTGAGGGGGGAGGTGAGGAGTGAGGGGGGGAGGTGAGGAGTGAAGGGGGACGGAGGTGATGAGTGAGGGGGAGGTGAGGAGTGAGGGTGGAGGTGAGGAGTGAAGGGGGACGGAGGTGAGGAGTGAGGGGGGAGGTGAGGAGTGAAGGGGGACGGAGGTGATGAGTGAGGGGGGACGGAGGTGAGGAGTGAAGGGGGACGGAGGTGATGAGTGAGGGGGGGAGGTGAGGGGGGAGGTGAGGAGTGAGGGGGGAGGTGAGGAGTGAGGGGGACGGAGGTGAGGAGTGAGGGGGGAGGTGAGGAGTGAGGGGGACGGAGGTGAGGAGTGAGGGGGGCGGTGAGGAGTCAGGGGAGGGGGAGAAGTGAGGGGGAAGGAGAGAAGTAAGGGGGTGAAGGGAAGGAGCGAGGTGGGAGGTGAGTGGGTGAGGAGTGTGGGAGGAAGGGGAGAGGTAAGGAAGGAATGAGGGAAGTAAGGAAAGAGTGAAGGAAGAAAGGAATGAAGGAAGGAAGGAATGAAGGAAGGAAGGAAGGAAGGAATGAGGGAAGTAAGGAAAGAGTGAAGGAAGAAAGGAATGAAGGAAGGAAGGAATGAAGGAAGTAAGAAAAGAGTGAAGGAAAGGGTGGCAGTAAGGAAGAAGTGAATCAGAATCATTCAATCGTCTATTTAAAACTGTATATATACTGAATTACACCAGATATTTTTTTTCCTATACTGTACAAGCTCGAGTCAACACAGCCAAGGATTCTGAACCTCACTACCTCCTTGATAGTCCTGCAGAAAAAAAGGACAAACATACAAATAAAAAAATAAAAGCATTCGTCGTTATTTATCCCCGTTTCGATATTTTTATTTTGTTTTTGTTTACAAGTTTGACGTTGACTCTCTCTGTGGAACGTTCAATACACTTTCTTAACACGAGTATGTGCTTCCAGTGTACAGCGATGATGTAAGTTATGTACACACGCGCTCGGTCACACACACATACATATACACACACATACACACACTCTCTCTCTCTCTCTCTCTCTCTCTCTTGTGATATATGTCTCGTTTCATCAATGTTTCAGGATGGAATGTTTATGCGTGTGTGTCTGAGAGAGAGAGAGAGAGAGAGAGAGAGAGAGAGAGAGAGAGAGAGAGAGAGAGAGAGTAGTTGCATCACCCCCACACCTATCATCACCTCACAACTATCCCCCCTTAGTCCTTCTAGTGCTCTGACAACCAGCGACCCCAACAGCCTTGACCTTTACTATAACCAGAGATTGACCTCACACGTATACAGTATTGTCTCAGGTCAAATACGAGTGACCTATAAAAAAAAATACCTCAATACTAAAAAAAAAAAAAATAACTAATAATAATTGCACAATCAGTCACGCTAATGAACGTCAATGGATACTGGTATATGTTCCTAATTGGATATTGGTCGTTGGTTAATTACATACAGTATAGAAATTACATTGGTTATAGATGTGTTATATGCAGTTAGTATTTTTGTGACTCCTCTCCCGCGGTAGATGGAGGGAGTAAATCTATGAGCGTTGAAGTACATCATTATTGTATACATGAGAGCCTTTATACCTTCATACACGTCAGAGTATAAACACAGGGTAGTATTAATGTATAGGTGGTGGTGGTATGTATGTATGTCTACTTCCTACCCCTTCTCCCTCAACATACATCCACCACACTACCACCTTCTCCACCACCACTACTACCTCCACCACTTCCACCATGATAAAAGGCTCATATGAACAGTTGAACAACTCATACACACACACACACACACACATACATGAACACACACACACATGAACACACACACATGAACACACACACACATGAACACACACACACATGAACACACACACATGAACACACACACACATGAACACACACACACACACATACATGAACACACACACACATGAACACACACACATGAAGACACACACACATGAACACACACACATGAACACACACACACATGAACACACACATGAACACACACACATGAACACATACACATGAACACATACATGAACACAAACACACATGAACACACACACACATGAACACACACACATGAACACATACATGAACACACACACATACATGAACACACACACACACACACACACACGTAATTAAATCACTTTTTATTTACAGTTTATGAATAACGGCTCTCCCAGATTTCCGGAAAATTCTCGGAACTACAATGAAACCTCTATTTAACGGACTATATAGAGGAAAGTCCGTTATATCGAGAGTTCGTTAGATGTGAGACCTCCATCTAACAACACGAGATACGAATGTGTCTGATACAGGAATGAGACAAGGCAATACAGTACTCCTCCCTCCCTCCCACCCCTCTTCCCCTCCCTCCCTCCCACCCCCTCTTTTCTCCATCCATCCCCCCACTCTTTCTTCCCCCTACCTCCCTCCCACCCCCTCTTCCCTCCCCCACCCCTCTTTCCCCCTCTCCCTCCCCACCCCGTCTTCCCCCTACCTCCCTCCCATCCCCTCTCTTCTCCCTCCAACCCCCCACCCCTAGTTCCCCCTACCTCCCTCCCACCCCCTCCCCCACCCCTTCTTCCCCCTACCTCCCTCCCACCCCTTCTTCCCCCTACCTCCCTCCCACCCCCTCCCCCACCCCTTCTTCCCCCTACCTCCCTCCCACCCCCTCTTCCCCCCTCTCCCTCCCCACCCCTTCTTCCCCCTCCCACCCCTTCTTCCCCCTACCTCCCTCCCACCCCCTCTCCCCTACCTCCTCCACAACATTCATTGGAGGAAGAAGAAACTTAAATGATACGCCTTCATTTAGAAATTAATTCGAGGAAGAACCCACCCAAGAAATGTAACCCGGAAAAAAAATCTCTCTATCTATCTTTTCTTGTTCGCTCTCTCTCTCTCTCTCTCCCTGTTCGCTCTCGTTGTCACTATTCTTGTCATCTCTATCCGTGCTCTCTCTCTCTCTTTGTCTCTCCTTGTCCTCTCTCTCTCGTTCTCTCTTAATCTCTCCCTTTACTGGTGAGAGAATGAAAACAAAATCAGATAACAGATAAATTTAACACTGGAGAAGAGAGAGAATTTAATATTCATGTGTAAAGATGATGTCAGATGCTACACACCACACCTCACCATACCACCTCACCACAACACACCTCACCACCACATCTCACTTTAATCTATCATACACAACTCATAGCTCTGATGTTGTCACTGATCTTATGTCTGACCACAGCCCAATCCAAGCTAGTATACATGTAGCCAATGGCACCCCCACTGGTGGTAAACTCAACAGACGTAGAATCACAGTCAAGCAAGAACATGAAAGCCAGTTCATAGACTTCATCCATGACTGGTACAAGAACTACAAGCCTGACAATTACCAAAGTTTCCATGACGATCTGATAGATAGGACTTATGTATACTTCACCAACAATGCCTCCACCAAAAAAAGGAGAAAACGTGGTCAGCATAATGGGAACAGGCAACAGCAGTGCTATAATGACCCTGAGCTGAAAAAACACAGGGCTAGGGTCAGGAGGGTGGGTAAGGGTTACAGACAATTTAGAACACCTCAAATGTTACAATTGTATCAAGCTTCCCTTGCTGCTGTCAGGGAACGTGTAAACGAACTCAGACAAAATGCATGGGAGACATATGTCAACAGCCTGAACCAACACACATCCCTCAGCAAAGCCTGGAAAGACATAAACATAATCAGAGGTAAAAACAGAAGACACGTCTCCCATCCAAACCCTCTGCAAAAGTCGAATGAGCTAATAACAAAGTGGGCTCATGTGTCGAGCTATGACATGTTACCAGCTAGGACTCGGGGACTCCTTGATGCGAAGTCTGTAGAGAGAAGTAATCTTATTAGCTTTATGCTGGGCAAACAGCACGATGAGTGTGATGTTCCATATACTGAGTGGGAGCTTGACGCCGCCCTCGCCAGGGGTAGGTCTACTTCCCCTGGAGAGGACGGGGTCACCTACAACATCATTAGACTACTAAGGCGCGTGCCAGGCAATCCATTGTTGGTATTGTACAATATGAGTCATGCCGAGGGCCAACTACCCACATCATGGACCAGCAGTATTGTTGTACCAATACCGAAACCAGGACAGCCTGATGCCTTTCGTCCCATATCACTAACCAGCTGCCTGTGTAAAACCTTTGAGAGGATGGTTCTTGGCAGACTCTTATATAGAATCAGAGAACACATGTCTCCTAACATAAATGGCTTCACCCATGGTAAAGGTGTACATAATTGCATCACCACATTCCTAACTGTGCATGGTGATGAAAGGCACAGATACACCACATTTCTTGACCTAAAAGCTGCATTTGATATTGCCAATAGGCAACTGATATTGTACGAACTAGCCAAAATGGATATAGGAGGTAGGCTGTTACACTGGATAAGTGGTTACCTAACCAACAGAAGGGCTGCTGCACTGTTTCAGGGATACAAAAGTGAAGTTAAAGATATGCAACTTGGTACCCCTCAAGGTGGAGTACTTAGCCCCACTTTGTTCAATGTTCTTATGAATGCATTATTAAATTTAATACCAGACAACCCCAGCAATATCTCAATCAGCTATGCTGACGATATTCTTATACATACTAAAACTCATCGTGAAATGCAAACCACCCTGAACCATGTATACGCAGCCTGTGAACACCTCGGTCTTATTATCTCCACTGACAAAACTAAGGTGTTCAACAAACAAGCTGGGAACCGCAAACGCGGCCCCGCCAAGTTCAAGATAGGTAACAACACTATTGACTATGTTTCTTCTTTTAAATATCTTGGTGTTTCCGTCCCTTGTACCCTACCTGCCATACAACAGCTAACCCGCCAATGTACTGACAGACTGAGACCTCTTAGAAGTGTAGCGGGGTACAGCCCGCACTATGGTGCTAATATTAGAATTGTTAAAACAATGTACCTAGGCTATATAAGATCTCTGATAGATTACCACGCACCAGCCCTGGTCATTCGTGACGGGAAAGGCGTTGACAAGCTCGAGAAAATGCAAAATAAAGCCCTCAGAATTATCCTAGGATGTCCCATGAGCACTAAAGTACTTAATATGAGGAAAGAACTAGGTATACCCAGTGTTAAAGATAGAATAATTGAAGTCAACCTCATGATAGCCCTGAGGCTTCTGCGTGGTGATCCTGATAACATTGTTTCCTTAAAATTGCTAGAATGTATGAACCATGGGACTACTGAGTCTAAATGGATCCAAACTACAGCTACACATATGAAGATATTTGGACTAGACCACCTGTACAAAGTTGAGACACAACAGCGCTTCCTGCCACCCTGGCGGACAGTTCCCTTCGATATCACAATACCGACGTATCCGCCTAAAAAATTAATTATACAAAGCATTTATCTCCAACACACTGCCAAATTGAGAGCTCTTGAACACATACACACTCTACAGACTGATGATAATATCACACAGACCATCTACACTGATGGGTCTCTAAACACCGCCTGTGGGAGGGCTGGAAGTGCTATTGTTGTGACTCAACCTGACGGTAATATAATTGAGAAAGGAGTTAGAATTAACAACTGGGCATCCACTCTACAAACTGAATTAGTTGCCATACTCACAGCTATTAAATTCATTGAAACCACTGTTACTGACAGTCTCATCATCACTGACTCTCTATCCTCACTACTTGCCCTTGGTACCCTCGACTCAGGTTGTCACGCTCTTGTCTCTGAAGCCAGACACAAATATGCGTGCCTTGTTGACCGGGGTGTCAGGGTCAAACTGTTGTGGATCCCCTCTCACATAGGCCTCATAAAACATGACAGAGTTGATGCCCTCGCCAAACTCGCGTCTAACAAAGACACCGTTGAATACAATTTGGGTCTGTCAAAAAGAACCCTTAAAACTGTAATTAGGAAAGAACTTATTGATGAGTTTGACGCAAGTAGACAAGTGCAAACAGGCACTAGTCAATCCATAGTTTACCATGATGAGATGTATCAAGTGAAACACGTTTATGGAGCAAGTAACAAGATCACTAGATTACAAGATGTTGTAACAGCTAGATTAAGGTTAGGATATAAGTACCTTTGGCAGTATGTTCCTCAAGCAGATGTAAACAAAACTAAATGTAAAGTGTGTGGCCATACATATGGCCACACACTTGAACACTACGTCCTCGACTGTGTGAAGATAGAACCTTTTAGGGACAGGTCCAAGCACACTGTGTGTGAAATGGCACAACACTTCATCTCTAATGGCAAGATAGCCGACATATTAAGATTGTATCCACTTTTTTGCACTTAGTATCTATGTCAGTTCTCATGTACAGAACCAAATACGCAATGTGCTTGAATACCTCCCACGTAAATGTGAATAACAAAGTGTGAGGCCAGACATACTGCCTCACACGCCTGTTCTCACGCATTTGTGAATAAGTTACCCTTTATGTATAGAACTAAACAAATAATGTAAATGAAATACTGTGTAACTTTCAGTGCCATAATATCCTGACAACGGGGGTTAATTATTATGACCCTTTGTAAACCCTACTCTGTAATCCTTTTGCGCTACCGCTCACAGGATGAGTGTGGGGTGCACAATAAAGTAGCCGCTGCAAGCGGCAAAATCAAAATCAATCACCATACCATACCACACCTCACCACACATAACACCACACCTCACCAGATACACACCACACCTCACCATACCATACCACACCTCACCACACACATCACACCACACCTCACCACACACATCACACCCCATCACACCACACCACACCATACCACACCTCACCACACACATCACACCACACCTCACCACACACATCACACCACACCTCACCACACACATCACACCACACCTCACCACACACATCACACCCCATCATACCACACCTCACCACACACATCACACCACACCTCACCACACACATCACACCACACCTCACCACACACATCACACCCCATCACACCACTGACTAGTCGGAAGAATTTAGTTGACAATACCCAGGTGGAGAGAGAGAGAGAGAGAGAGAGAGAGAGAGAGAGAGAGAGAGAGAGAGAGAGAGAGAGAGATTAACAAAGGAAGCACCAAGAGACAAGAAAGAAAAGTGAGAGAGGAGAAGGGAAGGAAGAAAGAAGAGAAATAGAAAACGAAGAGATAAGAGGATAGTTAGAGGAAACAGAGAGAGAGAGAGAGAGAGAGAGAGAGAGAGAGAGAGGACAGTCAGAGGGATTAATTGTGCCACTTAAGACAGAATCAATATCAGGTTAGTAAGGGGAAAACACCGGATCAAGGGGAAAAATAGCCCAGTCGGACGGTTAATTGGCGAGGAGAGGCCTTGTTCCCTCAGAGGATAGGGGGGGGGGGGGTGAGGGGAGGGGAGGGTGAGGGGGTGACGGGGGAAGGGTGGCGACTAATGAGGAGACGAGGTATTAGTGGGGTGATGAGTGAGGGAGGGGAGAGGAGTTTGGGAAGGGAGGGGAGGTGAGGGGGGGTGGGTGAGAGGGGTGAGGGGAGGAATTAGTGGGGAAGGGAAAAGGGAGGGAAGGGGGAGAGTAAAGTGTATATCTTCTGCAGGAGGCCAGCTGGTGGAGGAGGGGGGGGGGGGAAGAGGAGGAAAATAGAAGGAGGAGGAGAAAGAGGAAGATGGCGAGGAGGAAGAGAAAGAAAGAGGATGAGGAAAAGAAGAAGGAACACACACACACACACACACACACACACACACACACACACACCATGATTATAATGTGACTAAAATAATGTTGTTTGCCAATTCCAAAACTAAATCATAAAAGTTACAATAATCACCGTAACTCATGGATGACACACGTTAATAACAGTCTCCAATGGCCTTGTTAACAGTCTCCAATGGCCTTGTTAAAACACAAATCAAATGTCTATCTCAATTTTGTTTTGTTTCTTCATTTTATTACATTAATAAAACTCATCCTTTTTTTTTCTGAATTTGAGACGCGAATGAGGGAAGAAAATCAATATATTCTAATTTTTTTAAGGGGTAACTGATCCCTCCTGATTTGTTTTTATTTGGGTTTAATAGATACAGATTTACTCAATGCCAGAACCTTGGGTGTACAGCTAAAGTGTATCTGATAGGTGTACACTAGACAACCTCAGGTCAACACCTGTGTAACACCTGTCTACTCTCACCTGTATATCCCAATTACATTATATAGGAAACCTGATTACAGCTCGTGTCGTTTAAATGCATTAGCTAACTGTCTATACATTGCACCATCACCACCACCCTCACCACCACTAACTTCTGTTACCTACCATCACACCGATAGTCCATGCTTTAACACTTAATTGAGGGTCACACCTGTCTGCTTAATGAGTCAACAATCCGCCCACAGGTAACGAGTCATTAATTAACATACAAGTCAACACCTGTAAAACAAATACCTTTCACAGACAAGTCTAATTACCTGCCCGACCTCTTTATGCTAATGAGTAATGACTAAACATAATTATCACCTGTATATTCATAAATAAGACCTAATTACTTGGTATAATTTATATAACACATCCAATTACCTGCACGTTTATATATAATTACTATCCACGGGCTAAATACCTCATTACAGGCTCACGTGCCTATGCCTAACACCTAATTAATTACCGGCAGCAGTCACACCCTCCTACCTGCGGAAAGGCCTAATTACCTCACACACCTGTAAACGCAAGGACTAATTATCAACTTACCTAATCACACCTTCACGGTTACTAATTACTGGTTATCTTTTGTATAGTACGGGATGGCTAATCACTCTTGCAACACCTAATCACACACTCACACTCACACACACACACACACACACCTTCACACCTACCTAATTACCGGTAGTCACACCTTGCTGCCTCACACCTAATTAGCCGAGCCATTAGCTGTGAGTGGGTTGGAGGGAGGGAGGGGGGAGGGAGGGGGAGGGAGGGGGGGTTGGGAGGGAGGGGGGTTGGGAGGGAGGGGGGGTTGGGAGGGAGGGGGGGTTGGGAGGGAGGGGGGTTGGGAGGGAGGGGTTGAGAGGGGGGGTTGAGAGGGGGTAAGAGGGGGGGATGAGGGAGGGGGGAGACGCATCAAAAGCTGTCACCTCCCTCCCCAGCACACACACAAATGCATCATCATAAATATCACAGTGTTTAATTAATTCGTAACGAGAACCATAAAGCATCACACTATTAATGAGCTCCTATTAAAATATTTTGCATATGTCCTGCCAGCACACACACACACACACACACACACGTTCTCTATGATAGTAATCTTGTGTTGTATTTCTACACTACACGATATTCCACCAATACAACAAACAAATGGGTCAAAATAATGAATAAATAAATAATACAATAATACTAATAACTCAAGATGAAATGAATAAGAACTTCCTTAATGTATAACAAAATGAAAAAAATGACTGAACAACACACGTACAGTATACAAATGTTATTGAAGTATAGCCACAATAACAAATATGTAAATAAAATACTATTATATTTCCTAGTGCTTTTTTTTTACCCATCCTAAGAATACTGTCAGTTTAATTTCATCTTATATACAGTGTAGTGTTTCCCTTATGGTCCACACCTTTACTTAATGCCGCACGATAGTTTGAGACACCAATCGGTCCAGCACAGGCAACTCAAGTCCGCGCCAAAAGAGATGCCGTTGGAGGGCGTATGATCTGCTTATAGGGAGGTGTGAGGAGGCCAGGTCTTGGTGGTGGACAGAGAGAGAAAGGTAGACAGACAAACACATACATAGAGACTGACAGACAGAGGCAGATTTTTTTAAAGCTTAGTGTGATTCCAAGCCAGCCGTTGGTAATACTGCATGAGCCTGTCCACCCCAGCCCACGTTAGTAACACTGTACTATCCTTTTTCTCTGAAGCGAAAATTGGTAATTACATTAATCTGTCTGACTCTGGTGCATGTTGGTAAAACTGCACTTATCCCCGCCTGTACTGGCAACACTGGGACGGGGCCGAAACTAAACATGATTAAGACATGATAAATCAGCTCTTGTTGGTAATACTGCAACAACCTGAGTATTCCGATTCACATTGGCAACACTGTGGCGAGACCAAAGATAGACTTATTTCAACAACAACTCAAGTTGGTAACACTGCACTAGAACAGCTATATTCAACACACTGGCAACACTGCACAACAAAATGTAAACAAAGTCTTCGGTTCACAAGTTGGTAACACTGCACTCGACCGCCTCCACTTCCCCAATTGTAAAGTTAGGAGCCATTGAGGTTGGGTGGACTAGTCTTACCCCCCGGAATCGAACCAGCTACCCGAAAAACCAAGAAGTGAGCGGTGTACCCACTTAACCGTCACATTCCCATCACCATGAGTAAAACACCCAACATTGGTAATACTACACTAGCCCATCTAGGTTCAATACACGATTGGCAACACTTCATTAATCCCACTAGTACCAATACAGACACACTGGTAACACTGCTTGACTAGTCCCCCCCCCCCAATACACACGCATAGACTGGCAACACTGACAAGAGGGCGGAGACGCGACATGATTAAGACATGATACGTCAGCCAAGTTACAAAATAATGTTCCTAAGTTGGGTTCCCGGTGTCATTAACTTGGCTAAAACTGTTTACTTTCCCGTGTAGTTAAGACAACGGCACCGGGGGAATTGATCCACTCCTGAATCTTTTTTTGTTTTGTTAAAGGTGGCGGTATTATGCGTCCTTAAGTCTCTAGTACTGGCACGCTCCACCATCACCACTACACCTGTCTACCTGCCTGTCTGTCTCCACCACCACACCCACCACTTCCACCCCCACCACACCCGCCCACCATTATCACCACCACCCACCACCACTACACCCTCCCAACCCTCAACATTAACCAGGTACAGAAATATAACAAAAACAAAAATATCCTAAACAGCTTAACATAAAAGTATTCTTCATTCCCCCCAACAGTCAACACAAACTGGAAATATTTACATCTCTATTCATTTCTCTACAAAATGAAATCCTATTTACCTTTTAACTTGTATTATTAAACAACAAAACAATTATCTTTTTTTTTTTTTACTTTTCCCCAGGATGATGTATCACTATTTATACTTTATTAAAACACAGTTCGTAAAAAAAAAATCAATCTTTCTGTTACTTTTCTTGTTGCTAATTCTAACCAAGGGTTGAACAGTTAATTACAACAGAGTGTTATCCCAGAAACACACTCACTCCTGATTACATTACATTATGAAAAGGCTCCAGTGATTCAGCTTATAAATATAACACAGTAAAAATGGCCGCCAACTGCCTCTCTCTCTCTCTCTCACATTTCCGGGGGCTACGACGAGTCTCATTTGCATAATCGCATTCAACAAATATTATTAAATGCATCTGTAAATACTTTGACGACTTCGTTTTTAGACGCGTACCATTCCGCTCCTTGATTTATTAATAACAACAAAAATGCAAAGAAACAACAAAATATGCTGACTCCCCCGGGTCATTATGTAGACAGACAGACAGATTAGGTATAGAGCACCTTCTTACAATACCGCGAGTTAGACAGCTAGACAGAGAAAGACAGCCAGACAGACTAGCTATGGAACACATTATAAGACCGTGAGACATACAGGAAGAGACAAATAGACAGGGAGAAACAGAAAGCCTAGTTATGGATCACCTTATAAGACAGACACACACAGACTAGTCATGGAGTACCTTTCGACAAGACAATGGGAGGCAGCGAACTGATTATAAACAGACAGGTACCGGTGTAAGGGTCACTAGCAACGACACTATTTCATCAAATTTTCAAGACCACAGAGACAATACAATAACAGTAGTGACATACTTACATACACCCTCGGCACTGTATTAGGGTTGCTCATTTTTTCACACTTTTTTAAAATTGTGGGTGGGGTTTTTTTCCATTATTTCGTTACTCCTGAATTCATTGGTGCCAGAATTAATGAAATCCAACATGTTCTAGGGGTCGCGAATCCAAATATAAAAAATGAATTTTTGCGAAAAAACGTCAAAACTCAAGCTTTTTCTCTTATAGATCAGCAATCGCGCTGCTTTTCACTACTTAACCCTAATGGCTGGCTAGAGCAGCTATTCAGCTTTCCATTGACACCTAATTCGATTGCATGCACCTCTTATTTGACCTTCTAAGTCAGGTCAAAGGCTGTAGCCTACCTGCGTTAACGGAGTTATAAATTCACTAGGTTCACATTGGCAGCTTTAAAACCCTGCGCTTCTTTGCAGTGTTTTGACATGTGTTGTGTTGTTGTTGGTACTGTGGTGTTATTTTATAATTTACTCAAATCTGCTATATAGTGTGGCAGTAAATTTATGGTTATCTATTTATGTTGTATTTTCTACAGGTGATTAAATTGCTCTTATGTGACCCTATTTTGTTTGCCTATTTTGTTTTATTACAAAACGTTTTTTTCTTACAGAGTTCATCTGTTTATATACATACAATCATGGAAGAGAGTGAGTCGCAGTCGGGGGAGAATGCTAAGGGGACTGTCAGGCCAACATCATCCACTACCCGTTCTGCCACTGAAATCTATCTAGTAGGCCAGCCAGCATCGTCAATTAGAGGCAGTAAACTCCCGACGATGCGTCAAGTCCTGAAGTTCTTCTTTCACACAGTGAATGAATCTGGTGACAGACAGGAGACGTTTAAAGAAACAGTGAGTAACATACTCACGTTCTGGAATTTAGCTCGCATCAAGACTATCTCAGAGAGGGGGTGCCGGGAGAAGCTGACAAGGTTATGGGAGCACTGGAGAAGTCTACAAAAAAGTCGGGACAGGGCTGCAAAGGACAAGGTTGAAAACTTCAAGTCTCAACTTGACCTGTTGTGGGACATCGGAGCACCGGACGCCGTAGAGGACATCGAGAAGAACCGGCTGCTTACACCGGCCGACAAACAACAAGACATCGCCTTCTATCAAGACCAAAGCGGAGAAAGAAAAGCGTTCATGAGTGGTAACGATAAGATTTTTGCCGCTAAGAAGAGAAAGCAGGAGGAACGAGTCGAGAAGCAAAGGTCGAAACAGGGAAGGTTCGCAGCCTGTGAACCAAGCAGCAGTGATTCGAGACCTCAAACCTCTGTGGTGGCTGACACCCCAACGGAAGTAGAAATGGAGAAAAGGACACAGCGATACAACCTGGCAGGTACACATCAAAGCACCCTTATGTGACAGTTCAGCTTCCACGTCGCATTCTCCAAGAGCCAGCATTAAAGGAACTCGCTGACCGTCTTCGGATATCCAATAACGAAGTAAGTGTATTCATAAATGTGTTTGGAATGTTTGAAATTTCTGTTAATTATTTGATAAGCACTTAAACAGTCGACATTTTCTACTGACACCCTTGCCTGCTTTTGCTCGCAGATAGTTCCGGTGGTCGCAGCAGTGCTGCGCTCTGCTAACCAGCCAGGCGATCTGTCTGAGTTCCGGATCTCGAGAGAGACTGCGAGACGGGCACGAGCTTCACACCGTCGTCGGGTAGCTGCCGCACAAAGGGAAGCCTTCACGCCTCCACCACATGCAGTGGTGCACTGGGATGGTAAGCTGGTTAAGGTGAGAACACGTTTAGGTACTACATTAATATTTTACCAAAGCCTAGACTATTGTAATATATTGTTAGAAATGTATCAAATCATTAACAAAAAGCTTGGAGAAAAAGGCAGCCTTGATAATTCTTCATTATCTGTCTGAATTTTTATATTTCTCTCATTTCAGAACGTCGTGGGAGAAGAAGAACACCGACAGGCCATCTTCATCTCAGGGCGCGGCCATGAGGAAGGGAAGCTGCTTGCTGTCTTGCCTGTGAAGGACGGCACTGGCCTGACCCAGGCACGCGCAACAGCTCGTGCTATCGAGGACTGGAGCTGCGCTTCAAACGTCAAGGCACTGTGCTTTGATACAACGTCGTCCAACACAGGGCGAGTCCAAGGTGCGGTTGTCCATCTGGAGGCGCTGCTGGAAAAACAGCTGTTGAGGCTTGGGTGCAGACACCACGTCATGGAACTGGTGGTGAGAGCCGCTGCCAGCAACATCTTCGGCAAAACATCGGCCCCTACGGACCCTCTCTTCCAGACTCTTAAGAAAAGGTGGAGTCAACTAGATCACTCTCAGTATCTCAGGCTGGACATTGCAAATCTACCAGAGTCTGACTGGCTCAGTCACCTCCGACACAGGACCGTTAGCTACCTGCTGACCGTCACAGAATGGGCCAGAGAGGATTACCGAGAAGCGGCAGAACTAACGCTCCTCGTCCTCGGTGTGAATCCTCCGCGCGGCACGCACTTTCTGCGTCCTGGCGCATGTCACCACGCTCGCTGGATGGCGAAGATCATATACTACCTCAAGATCTACATGTTTAGCCACCAGCTAGAGCTCAGCAGTGACCTGTGCGTCAAGCTGCAGAGGATGGCGATCTTTGTGTCTCTGCTGTACACACCGGCGTGGCTGAAATCACCAGTAGCCGAGGATGCGCCTGTGAATGACCTGCAACTGCATCACAAACTCCTCTGCTACAGGGCCGTGGACTGTGAGGTGGCTGATGCGGCGCTGGCGGTCGCGAGCCGCCACCTGTGGTATCTAAGGCCACAGACCGTCGTTCTGTCGCTGTGCAGTGAGAAGTTGAGTGCGGCAGAGAAAAAGGAGTTGGCGACCAAATTGAGCTGCCTAGAAGAAACGACAACTTGGTCATCCAACAGACTACACGGCTTTCCGACCTGATAGATGAACGTTCATGGATGATCTTCAAGGAGCATCATGTGTGCGGCACAGCATGGCTGATGTCACCGGTGGAAGACTGGGAGAAAAACGAAGAGTTCATGAAGCTGAAAGATTTCTCCAGAAGCCTGAAGGTAACCAATGACGTGGCCGAAAGGGGAATAAAGCTTATGCAGGACTTCATTGGTTCAGTCACGAAGGATGAGCAGCAGCTGCAGGATGTCATGCAACTTGTGGAAAAGCACAGGAAGCAGATGAGTGGCTTCAGCAAGTCTGCTCTGATGCAACTGTGAGAGTTGAATAGAGGGGGGATTGAGCTTTCAAATTGCATCTCCTCCTAGAGTTATTGACCTATTTCAATGATGTTTGTTTTTATAAGAGGGAAATATATCATGGAAAAGACTGTGACGGCAAAATATTGGTATGTGTTTTCGAATAAATGGAAAAGTCAAAACTATGAATATTTTGGAATCTGGTTCCCTTAACGCAGGTAAAGCCTTTGACCTGAACTAGAAGGTCAACTAGGAGGTGCATGCAATCGAATTAGGTGTCAATGGAAAGCTGAATAGCTGCTCTAGCCAGCCATTAGGGTTAAGTAGTGAAAAGCAGCGCGATTGCTGATCTATAAGAGAAAAAGCTTGAGTTTTGACGTTTTTTCGCAAAAATTCATTTTTTATATTTGGATTCGCGACCCCTAGAACATGTTGGATTTCATTAATTCTGGCACCAATGAATTTAGGAGTAACGAAATAATGGGAAAAAACACCCCCACCCACAATTTTCTAAAATTGTGAAAAATGAGCAACCCTAATATGGACTAAGTATGTTAGATGATAATCTTCAGCAAAATATGATAAATCCTGCCTAGGGTTTAGTTTCACTAATTAATCTTACGTAATTTGCTTGGCACGCCACATGCCCATTTGTCACGGGTGTATGAGACTTGCATGAACGCCTATAATTAGTTTGTCCTCTCATGCATATAAATGTCAATAATTAGTCTGCCAGTCAATTATAATTCAACAGTCATTAATCCTCACAGTATCCTGACCGAGTGTATCCTACCTGGTATTGCGGCAAGGCTGATACTGTATCCTAGGCTGATACTGTATCCTAGGCTGAAACTGTATCCTAGCCTGACACTGTATCCTAGGCTGACACTGTATCCTAGACTGATACTGTATCCTAGGCTGATACTGTATCCTAGCCTGACACTGTATCCTAGGCTGACACTGTATCCTAGACTGATACTGTATCCTAGCCTGACACTGTATCCTAGGCTGACACTGTATCCTAGCCTGATACTGTATCCTAGCCTGACACTGTATCCTAGGCTGACACTGTATCCTAGCCTGATACTGTATCCTAGCCTGATACTGTATCCTAGGCTGACACTGTATCCTAGCCTGACACTGTATCCTAGGCTGACACTGTATCCTAGCCTGATACTGTATCCTAGGCTGACACTGTATCCTAGGCTGATACTGTATCCTAGGCTGATACTGTATCCTAGCCTGACACTGTATCCTAGGCTGACACGGTATCCTAGACTGATACTGTATCCTAGCCTGACACTGTATCCTAGGCTGACACTGTATCCTAGCCTGATACTGTATCCTAGCCTGACACTGTATCCTAGCCTGACACTGTATCCTAGCCTGACACTGTATCCTAGGCTGACACTGTATCCTAGCCTGATACTGTATCCTAGCCTGATACTGTATCCTAGGCTGATACTGTATCCTAGGCTGATACTGTATCCTCGGCTGATACTGTATCCTAGCCTGATACTGTATCCTAGGCTGATACTGTATCCTAGCCTGATACTGTATCCTCGGCTGATACTGTATCCTAGCCTGACACTGTATCCTCGGCTGACACTGTATCCTAGGCAGACACTGTATCCTAGCCTGATACTGTATCCTAGCCCGATACTGTATCCTCGGCTGACACTGTATCCTAGGCTGATACTGTATCCTAGCCTGATACTGTATCCTCGGCTGACACTGTATCCTAGGCTGACACTGTATCCTAGCCTGATACTGTATCCTAGCCTGATACTGTATCCTAGCCTGATACTGTATCCTCGGCTGACACTGTATCCTAGGCTGACACTGTATCCTAGGCTGACACTGTATCCTAGCCTGGCACTGTATCCTAGGCTGACACTGTATCCTAGGCTGACACTGTATCCTAGGCTGACACTGTATCCTAGGCTGACACTGTATCCTAGCCTGGCACTATATCCTAGGCTGACACTGTATCCTAGCCTGATACTGTATCCTAGGCTGACACTGTATCCTACCCTGGCACTATATCCTAGGCTGGCACTGTATCCTAGGCTGGCACTGTATCCTAGGCTGACACTGTATCCTAGCCTGATACTGTATCCTAGCCTGACACTGTATCCTAGGCTGATACTGTATCCTAGCCTGATACTGTATCCTAGGCTGATACTGTATCCTCGGCTGACACTGTATCCTCGGCTGACACTGTATCCTAGGCTGACACTGTATCCTAGGCTGACACTGTATCCTAGGCTGATACTGTATCCTAGCCTGATACTGTATCCTCGGCTGACACTGTATCCTAGGCTGACACTGTATCCTAGCCTGACACTGTATCCTAGCCTGATACTGTATCCTAGCCTGATACTGTATCCTAGCCTGATACTGTATCCTAGGCTGACACTTTATCCTAGGCTGACACTGTATCCTAGCCTGATACTGTATCCTAGGCTGATACTGAATCCTCGGCTGACACTGTATCCTAGGCTGACACTGTATCCTAGCCTGACACTGTATCCTAGCCTGATACTGTATCCTAGGCTGACACTGTATCCTAGGCTGGCACTGTATCCTAGCCTGACACTGTATCCAAGCCTGATACTGTATCCTAGGCTGACAATGTATCCTAGGCTGACACTGTATCCTAGGTTGACACTATATCCTAGGCTGACACTGTATCCTAGCCTGATACTGTATCCTAGGCTGACACTGTATCCTCGGCTGACACTGTATCCTAGGCTGACACTGTATCCTAGGCTGACACTGTATCCTAGGCTGACACTGTATCCTAGGCTGATACTGTATCCTAGGCTGACACTGTATCCTAGGCTGACACTGTATCCTAGCCTGACACTGTATCCTAGCCTGATACTGTATCATAGGCTGACACTGTATCCTAGCCTGACACTGTATCCTAGCCTGACACTGTATCCTAGGCTGACACTGTATCCTAGCCTCATACTGTATCCTAGGATGATACTGTATCCTAGCCTGATACTGTATCCTAGGCTGACACTGTATCCTGGGCTGACACTGTATCCTAGCCTGACACTGTATCCTAGCCTGACACTGTATACTAGCCTGATACTGTATCCTAGCCTGACACTGTATCCTAGCCTGATACTGTATCCTAGCCTGATACTGTATCCTAGCCTGACACTGTATCATAGCCTGATACTGTATCCTAGCCTGATACTGTTTCCTAGCCTGACACTGTATCATAGCCTGACACTACTGTATATCCTAGGCTGACACTGTATCCTAGGCTGACACTGTATCCTAGGCTAACACTGTATCCTAGCCTGACACTGTATCCTAGGCTGATACTGTATCCTAGGCTGACACTGTATCCTAGGCTGATACTGTATCCTAGGCTGACACTGTATCCTAGGCTGACACTGTATCCTAGCCTGACACTGTATCCTAGCCTGACACTGTATCCTAGGCTGACACTGTATCCTAGCCTGACACTGTATCCTAGGCTGACACTGTATCCTAGCCTCATACTGTATCCTAGGATGATACTGTATCCTAGCCTGATACTGTATCCTAGGCTGACACTGTATCCTGGGCTGACACTGTATCCTAGCCTGACACTGTATCCTAGCCTGACACTGTATCCTAGCCTGATACTGTATCCTAGCCTGACACTGTATCCTAGCCTGATACTGTATCCTAGCCTGATACTGTATCCTAGCCTGACACTGTATCATAGCCTGATACTGTATCCTAGCCTGATACTGTTTCCTAGCCTGACACTGTATCATAGCCTGACACTACTGTATATCCTAGGCTGACACTGTATCCTAGGCTGACACTGTATCCTAGGCTAACACTGTATCCTAGCCTGACACTATATCCTAGGCTGATACTGTATCCTAGCCTGACACTGTATCCTAGGCTGACACTATATCCCAGGCTGATACTGTATCCTAGCCTGACACTGTATCCTAGCCTGACACTGTATCCTAGCCTGGCACTATATCCTAGGCTGACACTGTATCCTAGCCTCATACTGTATCCTAAGCTGACACTGAATCCTAGCCTGATACTGTATCCTAGGCTGACACTGTATCCTAGCCTGACACTGTATCCTAGGCTGACACTGTCCTAGCCTGACACTGTATCCTAGCCTGATACTGTATCCTAGCCTGACACTGTATCCTAGCCTGATACTGTATCCTAGCCTGATACTGTATCCTAGCCTGACACTGTAAACTAGCCTGATACTGTATCCTAGCCTGATACTGTATCCTAGCCTGACACTGTATCATAGCCTGATACTGTATCCTAGCCTGATACTGTTTCCTAGCCTGACACTGTATCATAGCCTGATACTACTGTATTTCCTAGGCTGACACTGTATCCTAGGCTGACACTGTATCCTAGGCTGACACTGTATCCTATCCTGACACTATATCCTCGGCTGATACTGTATCCTAGCCTGACACTGTATCCTAGCCTGACACTATATCCTAGGCTGATACTGTATCCTAGCCTGACACTGTATCCTAGGCTGACACTGTATCCTAGCCTGACACTGTATCCTAGGCTGACACTGTATCCTAGCCTGGCACTATATCCTAGGCTGACACTGTATCCTAGCCTCATACTGTATCCTAAGCTGACACTGTATCCTAGCCTGATACTGTATCCTAGGCTGACACTGTATCCTAGCCTGACACTGTATCCTAGGCTGACACTGTATCCTAGGCTGATACTGTATCCTAGGCTTATACTGTATCCTAGCCTCATACTGTATCCTAGGCTGACACTGTATCCTAGGCTGACACTGTATCCTAGCCTGACACTGTATCCTAGCCTGACTCTGTATCCTAGGATGATACTGTATCCTAACCTGATACTGTATCCTAGGCTGACACTGTATCCTAGCCTGACACTGTATCCTAGCCTGACACTGCATCCTAGCCTGATACTGTATCCTAGGCTGATACTGTATCCTAGCCTGACACTGTATCCTAGGCTGACACTGTATCCTAGCCTGACATTGTATCCTAGCCTGACACTGTATCCTAGCCTGATACTGTATCCTAGCCTGATACTGTATCCTAGCCTGACACTGTATCCTAGCCTGACACTGTATCCTAGCCTGATACTGTATCCTAGCCTGACACTGTATCCTAGCCTGACACTGTATCCTAGCCTGATACTGTATCCTAGCCTGATACTGTATCCTAGCCTGACACTGTATCCTAGCCTGATACTGTATCCTAGCCTGACACTGTATCCTAGCCTGACACTGTATCCTAGCCTGATACTGTATCCTAGCCTGATACTGTATCCTAGCCTGACACTGTATCATAGCCTGATACTGTATCCTAGCCTGATACTGTTTCCTAGCCTGACACTGTATCATAGCCTGACACTACTGTATATCCTAGGCTGACACTGTATCCTAGGCTGGCACTGAATCCTAGCCTGACACTAAATCCTAGGCTGATACTGTATCCTAGCCTGACACTGTATCCTAGGCTGACACTTTATCCTAGCCTGACACTGTATCCTAGCCTGACACTGCATCCTAGCTTGACACTGTATCCTAGGCTGACACTGTATCCTAGCCTGACACTGTATCCTAGCCTGACACTGTATCCTAGCCTGACACTGTATCCTAGGCTGACACTTTATCCTAGCCTGACACTGTATCCTAGCCTGATACTGTATCCTAGCCTGACACTATATCCTAGGCTGATACTGTATCCTAGCCTGACACTATATCCTAGGCTGACGCTGTATCCTAGGCTGACACTATATCCTAGCCTGATGCTGTATCCTAGGCTGACACTATATCCCAGCCCGATGCTATATCCTAGGCTGACACTGTATCCCAGCCTGACACTGTATCCTAGCCTGACACTGTATCCTAGGTTGACACTATATCCTAGCCTGATGCTGTATCCTAGGCTGACACTATCCTAGGGTGATACTGTATCCTAGCCTGACACTGAATCCTAGGCTGACACTATATCCTAGACTGATGCTGTATCCTAGCCTGACACTGTATCATAGCCTGATACTGTATCCTAGCCTGATACTGTTTCCTAGCCTGACACTGTATCATAGCCTGACACTACTGTATATCCTAGGCTGACACTGTATCCTAGGCTGACACTGTATCCTAGGCTAACACTGTATCCTAGCCTGACACTGTATCCTAGGCTGATACTGTATCCTAGGCTGACACTGTATCCTAGGCTGACACTGTATCCTAGGCTGACACTGTATCCTAGCCTGACACTGTATCCTAGGCTGACACTGTATCCTAGCCTGACACTGTATCCTAGGCTGACACTGTATCCTAGCCTCATACTGTATCCTAGGATGATACTGTATCCTAGCCTGATACTGTATCCTAGGCTGACACTGTATCCTGGGCTGACACTGTATCCTAGCCTGACACTGTATCCTAGCCTGACACTGTATCCTAGCCTGATACTGTATCCTAGCCTGACACTGTATCCTAGCCTGATACTGTATCCTAGCCTGATACTGTATCCTAGCCTGACACTGTATCATAGCCTGATACTGTATCCTAGCCTGATACTGTTTCCTAGCCTGACACTGTATCATAGCCTGACACTACTGTATATCCTAGGCTGACACTGTATCCTAGGCTGACACTGTATCCTAGGCTAACACTGTATCCTAGCCTGACACTATATCCTAGGCTGATACTGTATCCTAGCCTGACACTGTATCCTAGGCTGACACTATATCCCAGGCTGATACTGTATCCTAGCCTGACACTGTATCCTAGCCTGACACTGTATCCTAGCCTGGCACTATATCCTAGGCTGACACTGTATCCTAGCCTCATACTGTATCCTAAGCTGACACTGAATCCTAGCCTGATACTGTATCCTAGGCTGACACTGTATCCTAGCCTGACACTGTATCCTAGGCTGACACTGTCCTAGCCTGACACTGTATCCTAGCCTGATACTGTATCCTAGCCTGACACTGTATCCTAGCCTGATACTGTATCCTAGCCTGATACTGTATCCTAGCCTGACACTGTAAACTAGCCTGATACTGTATCCTAGCCTGATACTGTATCCTAGCCTGACACTGTATCATAGCCTGATACTGTATCCTAGCCTGATACTGTTTCCTAGCCTGACACTGTATCATAGCCTGATACTACTGTATTTCCTAGGCTGACACTGTATCCTAGGCTGACACTGTATCCTAGGCTGACACTGTATCCTATCCTGACACTATATCCTCGGCTGATACTGTATCCTAGCCTGACACTGTATCCTAGCCTGACACTATATCCTAGGCTGATACTGTATCCTAGCCTGACACTGTATCCTAGGCTGACACTGTATCCTAGCCTGACACTGTATCCTAGGCTGACACTGTATCCTAGCCTGGCACTATATCCTAGGCTGACACTGTATCCTAGCCTCATACTGTATCCTAAGCTGACACTGTATCCTAGCCTGATACTGTATCCTAGGCTGACACTGTATCCTAGCCTGACACTGTATCCTAGGCTGACACTGTATCCTAGGCTGATACTGTATCCTAGGCTTATACTGTATCCTAGCCTCATACTGTATCCTAGGCTGACACTGTATCCTAGGCTGACACTGTATCCTAGCCTGACACTGTATCCTAGCCTGACTCTGTATCCTAGGATGATACTGTATCCTAACCTGATACTGTATCCTAGGCTGACACTGTATCCTAGCCTGACACTGTATCCTAGCCTGACACTGCATCCTAGCCTGATACTGTATCCTAGGCTGATACTGTATCCTAGCCTGACACTGTATCCTAGGCTGACACTGTATCCTAGCCTGACATTGTATCCTAGCCTGACACTGTATCCTAGCCTGATACTGTATCCTAGCCTGACACTGTATCCTAGCCTGACACTGTATCCTAGCCTGATACTGTATCCTAGCCTGACACTGTATCCTAGCCTGACACTGTATCCTAGCCTGATACTGTATCCTAGCCTGATACTGTATCCTAGCCTGACACTGTATCATAGCCTGATACTGCATCCTAGCCTGATACTGTTTCCTAGCCTGACACTGTATCATAGCCTGACACTACTGTATATCCTAGGCTGACACTGTATCCTAGGCTGGCACTGAATCCTAGCCTGACACTAAATCCTAGGCTGATACTGTATCCTAGCCTGACACTGTATCCTAGGCTGACACTTTATCCTAGCCTGACACTGTATCCTAGCCTGACACTGCATCCTAGCTTGACACTGTATCCTAGGCTGACACTGTATCCTAGCCTGACACTGTATCCTAGCCTGACACTGTATCCTAGCCTGACACTGTATCCTAGGCTGACACTTATCCTAGCCTGACACTGTATCCTAGCCTGATACTGTATCCTAGCCTGACACTATATCCTAGGCTGATACTGTATCCTAGCCTGACACTATATCCTAGGCTGACGCTGTATCCTAGGCTGACACTATATCCTAGCCTGATGCTGTATCCTAGGCTGACACTATATCCCAGCCCGATGCTATATCCTAGGCTGACACTGTATCCCAGCCTGACACTGTATCCTAGCCTGACACTGTATCCTAGGTTGACACTATATCCTAGCCTGATGCTGTATCCTAGGCTGACACTATCCTAGGGTGATACTGTATCCTAGCCTGACACTGAATCCTAGGCTGACACTATATCCTAGCCTGATGCTGTATCCTAGGCTGACACTATATCCCAGCCCGATGCTATATCCTAGGCTGACACTGTATCCTAGCCTGATACTGTATCCTAGCCTGACACTGTATCCTAGCTTGATGCTGTATCCAAGCGTGACACTGTATCCCAGGCTGACACTGTATCCTAGGCTGCGACTGTATCCTAGCCAGACACTGTATCCTAAGCTGATGCTGTATCCTAGGATGATGACGTATCCTAAGCTGATACTGTATCCTAGCCTGACACTATATCCTAGCCTGATACGGTATCCTAGCCTGATACTATATCCTAGCCTGACACTGTATCCTAGGCTGACACTGTATCCTAAGCTCATACTGTATCCTAGCCCAATGCTATATCCTAGGCTAATACTGTATCCTAGCCTGTTACTGTATCCTAAGCTGATACTGTAACCTAGCCCAATGCTATATCCTAAGCTGATACTGTATCCTAGCCTGATGCTGCATCGTAGGCTGACACTGTATCCCAGCCTGACACTGTATCCTAGGCTGACACTGTATCCTAGGCTGAAACTATATCCTAGCCTGACACTGCATCCTAGCCTGATACTGTATCCTATGCTGACACTGTATCCTAGCCTGACACTACTGTTTATCCTAGGCTGACACTGTATCCTAGGCTGACACTGTATCCTAGCCTGACACTGTATCCTAGGCTGACACTGTATCGTAGCCTGACACTATATCCTAGCCTGATACTGTATCCTAGCCTGACACTATATCCTAGGCTGATGCTGTATCCTAGCCTGATGGTGTATCCTAGCCTGACACTGCATCCCAGGCTGACACTGTATCCTAGCCTGGCACTATATCCTAGGCTGACACTGTATCCTAGCCTGACACTATATCCTAGGTTGATACTGTATCCTAGCCTGACACTGTATCCTAGCCTGACACTGTATCCTAGGCTGACACTGTATCCTAGCCTGGCACTATATCCTAGGCTGACACTGTATCCTAGCCTGACACTAGATCCTAGGCTGATACTGTATCCTAGCCTGACACTGTATCCCAGGCTGACACTGTATCCTAGCCTGGCATTATATCCTAGGCTGACACTGTATCCTAGCCTGACACTGTATCCTAGGCTGATACTGCATCCTAGCCTGACACTGTATCCTAGCCTGATACTGTATCCTAGCCTGACACTATATCCTAGGCTGATACTGTATCCTAGCCTGACACTATATCCTAGGCTGATGCTGTATCCTAGCCTGATACTGTATCCTAGGCTGACACTGTATCCTAGGCTGACACTGTATCCTAGGCTGACACTGTATCCTAGCCTGACACTGTATCCTAGCCTGATTCTGTATCCTAGGCTGACACTGTATCCTAGCCTGATACTGTATCCTAGCCTGATACTGTATCCTCGGCTGACACTGTATCCTAGGCTGATACTGTATCCTAGCCTGATACTGTATCCTCGGCTGACACTGTATCCTAGGCTGACACTGTATCCTAGCCTGATACTGTATCCTAGCCTGGCACTATATCCTAGGCTGACACTGTATCCTAGCCTCATACTGTATCCTAAGCTGACACTGTATCCTAGCCTGATACTGTATCCTAGGCTGACACTGTATCCTAGCCTGACACTGTATCCTAGGCTGACACTGTATCCTAGCCTGACACTGTATCCTAGCCTGATACTGTATCCTAGCCTGGACTATATCCTAGGCTGACACTGTATCCTAGCCTGATACTGTATCCTAGGCTGACACTGTATCCTACCCTGGCACTATATCCTAGGCTGGCACTGTATCCTAGGCTGGCACTGTATCCTAGGCTGACACTGTATCCTAGCCTGATACTGTATCCTAGCCTGACACTGTATCCTAGGCTGATACTGTATCCTAGCCTGATACTGTATCCTAGGCTGATACTGTATCCTCGGCTGACACTGTATCCTAGGCTGACACTGTATCCTAGGCTGATACTGTATCCTAGGCTGACACTGTATCCTAGGCTGATACTGTATCCTAGCCTGATACTGTATCCTCGGCTGACACTGTATCCTAGGCTGACACTGTATCCTAGCCTGATACTGTATCCTAGGCTGACACTGTATCCTAGGCTGACACTGTATCCTAGGCTGACACTGTATCCTAGGCTGACACTGTATCCTAGCCTGACACTGTATCCTAGCCTGATACTGTATCCTAGGCTGACACTGTATCCTAGGCTGACACTGTATCCTAGCCTGACACTGTATCCTAGCCTGATACTGCATCCTAGGCTGACACTGTATCCTAGGCTGACACTGTATCCTAGCCTGACACTGTATCCTAGCCTGATACTGTATCCTAGGCTGATACTGTATCCTAGCCTGATACTGTATCCTAGCCTGATACTGTATCCTAGGCTGACACTGTATCCTAGGCTGACACTGTATCCTAGGCTGACACTGTATCCTAGCCTGACACTGTATCCTAGCCTGATACTGTATCCTAGGCTGACACTGTATCCTAGGCTGAAACTGTATCCTAGCCTGACACTGTATCCTAGCCTGATACTGTATCCTAGGCTGACACTGTATCCTAGCCTGACACTGTATCCTAGGCTGACACTGTATCCTAGGCTGACACTGTATCCTAGCCTGACACTGTATCCTAGGCTGACACTGTATCCTAGCCTGACACTGTATCCTAGCCTGATACTGTATCCTAGCCTGACACTGTATCCTAGGCTGATACTGTATCCTAGCCTGATACTGTATCCTAGCCTGACACTGTATCCTAGGCTGACACTGTATCCTAGCCTGTCACTATATCCTAGGCTGACACTGTATCCTAGCCTGACACTATATCCTAGGCTGATACTGTATCCTAGCCTGACACTGTATCCTAGCCTGACACTGTATCCTAGGCTGACACTGTATCCTAGCCTGGCACTATATCCTAGGCTGACACTGTATCCTAGCCTGACACTGTATCCTAGGCTGATACTGTATCCTAGCCTGACACTGTATCCTAGGCTGACACTGTATCCTAGCCTGCACTGTATCCTAGGCTGACACTGTATCCTAGCCTGACACTGTATCCTAGGCTGATACTGTATCCTAGCCTGACACTGTATCCTAGCCTGATACTGTATCCTAGCCTGACACTGTATCCTAGGCTGATACTGTATCCTAGCCTGACACTGTATCCTAGGCTGATACTGTATCCTAGCCTGATACTGTATCCTAGGCTGACACTGTATCCTAGGCTGACACTGTATCCTAGGCTGACACTGTATCCTAGCCTGACACTGTATCCTAGCCTGATACTGTATCCTAGGCTGACACTGTATCCTAGCCTGATACTGTATCCTAGCCTGATACTGTATCCTAGGCTGACACTGTATCCTAGGCTGATACTGTATCCTAGCCTGATACTGTATCCTAGGCTGACACTGTATCCTAGGCTGACACTGTATCCTAGCCTGATACTGTATCCTAGCCTGGCACTATATCCTAGGCTGACACTGTATCCTAGCCTCATACTGTATCCTAAGCTGACACTGTATCCTAGCCTGATACTGTATCCTAGGCTGACACTGTATCCTAGCCTGACACTGTATCCTAGGCTGACACTGTCCTAGCCTGACACTGTATCCTAGCCTGATACTGTATCCTAGCCTGACTGTATCCTAGGCTGACACTGTATCCTAGCCTGACACTGTATCCTAGGCTGACACTGTATCCTAGCCTGGCACTATATCCTAGGCTGACACTGTATCCTAGGCTGACACTGTATCCTAGGCTGACACTGTATCCTAGCCTGATACTGTATCCTAGCCTGACACTGTATCCTAGGCTGATACTGTATCCTAGGCTGATACTGTATCCTAGGCTGATACTGTATCCTAGGCTGACACTGTATCCTAGGCTGACACTGTATCCTAGGCTGATACTGTATCCTAGGCTGACACTGTATCCTAGGCTGATACTGTATCCTAGCCTGATACTGTATCCTAGGCTGACACTGTATCCTAGGCTGACACTGTATCCTAGCCTGATACTGTATCCTAGGCTGACACTGTATCCTAGCTGACTGTACCTAGGCTGACACTGTATCCTAGGCTGACACTGTATCCTAGGCTGACACTGTATCCTAGCCTGACACTGTATCCTAGGCTGACACTGTATCCTAGGCTGACACTGTATCCTAGCCTGACACTGTATCCTAGCCTGATACTGTATCCTAGGCTGATACTGTATCCTAGCCTGACACTGTATCCTAGGCTGACACTGTATCCTAGCCTGACACTGTATCCTAGGCTGATACTGTATCCTAGCCTGATACTGTATCCTAGCCTGATACTGTATCCTAGGCTGATACTGTATCCTAGCCTGATACTGTATCCTAGCCTGATCCTGTATCCTCAGCTGATACTGTAGCCTAGCCTGACACTGCATCCTAGCCTGGTACTGTATCCTAGGCTGATGCTGTATCCTTGCCTGATACTGTATCCTTGCCTGATAGTGTATCCTTGGCTGATACTGTATCCTAGCCTGACACTGTATCCTAGGCTGATGCTGTATCCTAGGCTGACACTGTATCCTAGGCTGATACTGTATCCTTGCCTGATACTGTATCCTAGGCTGATATTGTATCCTAGGCTGATACTGTATCCTAGACTGATGCAGTATCCTAGGTTGACACTGTATCCTAGGCTGACACTATATCCTAGGCTGACACTGTATCCTAGGCTGATACTGTATCTTAGGCTGATATTGTATCCTAGGCTGATACTGTATCCTAGCCTGATATTGTATCCTAGGGTGATACTGTATCCTAGACTGATGCTGTATCCTAAGCTGACAATGTATCCTAGGCTGACACTGTATCCTAGGCTGATACTGTATCCTAGGCTGATACTGTATCCTAGGCTGATACTGTATCCTAGCCTGATATTGTATCCTAGGCTGATACTGTATCCTAGGCTGATACTGTATCCTAGGCTGATACTGTGTCCTAGCCTGACACTGTATCCTAGCCTGATACTGTATCCTAGGCTGATACTGTATCCTAGGCTGATACTGTGTCCTAGCCTGACACTGTATCCTAGCCTGATACTGTATCCTAGGCTGATACTGTATCCTTGCCTGATACTGTATCCTAGGCTGATACTGTATCCTAGCCTGACACTGTATCCTAGGCTGATACTGTATCCTAGGCTGATACTGTATCCTAGCCTGATACTGTATCCTAGGCTGATACTGTATCCTAGGCTGATACTGTATCCTAGCCTGACACTGTATCCTAGGCTGATACTGTATCCTAGGCTGATACTGTATCCTAGGCTGATACTGTATCCTAGCCTGATACTGTATCCTAGCCTGACACTGTATCCTAGGCTCATACTGTATCCTAGGCTGATACTGTATCCTAGGCTGATACTGTATCCTAGCCTGATATTTATAGCTTGGCTGATATTGTATCCTAGGCTGATACTGTATCCTAGACTGATGCTGTATCCTAGGCTGACACTGTATCCTAGGCTGATATTGTATCCTTGCCTGATACTGTATCCTAGGCTGATACTGTATCCTAGGCTGATGCTGTATCCTAGGCTGACACTGTATCCTAGCCTGACACTGTGTCCTAGGCTGATACTGTATCCCAGCCCGATGCTATATCCTAGGCTGATACTGTATCCTAGCCTGATGCTATATCCTAGGCTGATACTGTATCCTAGCCTGATACTGTATCCTAGCCTGATGCTGTATCCTAAGCTGATACTGCATCCTAGACTGATGCTGTATCCTAGGCTGATACTGTATCCTAGCCTGATACTATATCCTAGGCTGTGATACTGTATCCTAGCCTGATACTGCATCCTCGCCTGATACTGTATCCTAGCCTGATGCTGCATCCTAGGCTGACACTGTATCCTAGCCTGACACTATATCGTAGCCTGATACTGTATCCTAGCCTGATACTGTATCCTCAGCTGATACTGTATCCTAAGCTGATACTATATCCTAGCCTGACGCTGCATCCTTGGCTGACACTGTATCCTACCCTGACACTGTATCCTAGGCTGATGCTGAATCCTAGGCAGATACTGTATCCTAGCCCGATGCTATATCCTAGGCTAATACTGTATCCTAGCCTTATACTGTATCCTAAGCTGATACTGTATCCTAGCCTGATGCTGAATCCTAGGCTGATACTGTATCCTAGCCTGATATTGTATAGCTTGGCTGATATTGTATCCTAGGCTGATACTGTATCCTAGACTGATGCTGTATCCTAGGCTGACACTGTATCCTAGGCTGATACTGTATCCTTGCCTGATACTGTATCCTAGCCTGACACTGTATCCTAGGCTGATACTGTATCCCAGCCCGATGCTATATCCTAGGTCTGATACTGTATCCTAGCCTGATGCTATATCCTAGGCTGATACTGTATCCTAGCCTGATACTGTATCCTAGCCTGATGCTGTATCCTAAGCTGATACTGTATCCTAGGCTGATGCTGTATCCTAGGCTGATGCTGTATCTTAGCCTGATGCTATATCCTAGGCTGTGATACTGTATCCTAGCCTGATACTGTATCCTCGCCTGATACTGTATCCTAGCCTGATGCTGCATCCTAGGCTGACACTGTATCCTAGCCTGACACTATATCCTAGCCTGATACTGTATCCTCAGCTGATACTGTATCCTAAGCTGATACTATATCCTAGCCTGACGCTGCATCCTAGGCTGACACTGTATCCTAGCCTGACACTGTATCCTAGGCTGATGCTGAATCCTAGGCAGATACTGTATCCTAGCCCGATGCTATATCCTAGGCGAATACTGTATCCTAGCCTGATACTGTATCCTAAGCTGATACTGTATCCTAGCCTGATGCTGAATCCTAGGCTGATACTGTATCCTAGCCTGATGGTGTATCCTCGGCTGATACTGTATCCTAGGCTGACACTGTATCCTAGGCTGATACTGTATCCTAGGCTGATGCTGTATCCTAGCCTGACACTGTATCCTAGGCTGAGACTGTATCCAAGCCTGATGGTGTATCATAGGCTGATACTGTATCCTAGGCTGACACTGTATCCTAGGCTGATACTGTATCCTAGGCTGATGCTGTATCCTAGCCTGACACTTTATCCTTGGCTGACACTATATCCTAGCATGATGCCGCAACCTAGGTTGACACTCTATCCTAGCCTGACACTGTATCCTAGGCTGACACTGTATCCTAGCCTGATTGTGGATCCTAGGCTGACACTGTATCCTAGCCTGACACTGTATCCTAGGCTGATGCTGTATCCTAGCCTGACACTGTATCCTAGGCTGACACTGTATCCTAGGCTGACACTGTATCCTAGCCGGACAATATATCCTAGCCTGATACTGTATCCTAGCCTGATACTATATCCTCAGCTGATACTGTATCCTAAGCTGATACTATATCCTAGCCTGACGCTGCATCCTAGGCTGAACTGTATCCTAGCCTGACACTGTATCCTAGGCTGACACTGTATCCAAAGCTGATGCTTTATCCTAGCCTGATGCTATATCCTAGGCTGATACTGTATCCTAGCCTGATACTGTATCCTAGCCTGATACTGTATCCTAAGCTGATACTGTATCCTAGCCTGACGCTGCATCGTAGGTTGACACTGTATCCTAGCCCGATGCAATATCCTAGGCTGAAACTGTATCCTAGCCTGATACTGTATCCTAGCTTGATGGAATATCCTAGCCTGACACTGTATCCTAGGCTGACACTGTATCCTAGGCTGACACTGTATCCTAGCCTGACACTATATCCTAGCCTGACACTGTATCCTTGCCTGATACTGTATCCTATGCTGACACTGTATCCTAGCCTGACACTTTATCCTAGCCTGACACTACTGTATACCCTCGGCTGACACTGTATCCTAGGCTGACACTGTATCCTAGCCTGACACTGTATCATAGCCTGACACTGTGTCCTAGACTGATACTGTATCCTAAGCTGACACTGTATCCTAGCCTGACACTGTATCCTAGCCTGACACTGTATCCTAGCCTGATACTGTATCCTATCCTGACACTGTATCCTAGCCTGACACTGTATCCTAGCCTGACACTGTATCCTAGGCTGACACTGTATCCTAGGCTGACACGGTATCCTAGCCTGACACTGTATCCTAGCCTGATACTGTATCCTAGGCTGATACTGTATTCTAGCCTGATACTGTATCCTAGGCTGACACTGTATCCTAGCCTGACACTGTATCCTAGCCTGACACTGTATCCTAGGCTGATGCTGAATCCTAGGCAGATACTGTATCCTAGCCCGATGCTATATCCTAGGCTAATACTGTATCCTAGCCTGATACTGTATCCTAAGCTGATACTGTATCCTAGCCTGATGCTGAATCCTAGGCTGATACTGTATCCTAGCCTGATGGTGTATCCTCGGCTGATACTGTATCCTAGGCTGACACTGTATCCTAGGCTGATACTGTATCCTAGGCTGATGCTGTATCCTAGCCTGACACTGTATCCTAGGCTGACACTGTATCCTAGCCTGATGCTGCAACCTAGGGTGACACTGTATTCTAGCCTGACACTGTATCGTAGCCTGATGCTGTATCCTAGGCTGATACTGCATCCTAGCCTGATACTGTATCCTAGGCTGATACTGTATCCTAGCCTGACACTGTATCCTAGGCTGACACTGTATCCTAGGCTGACACTGTATCCTAGGCTGATGCTGTATCCTAGGCTGATACTGTATCCTAGCCCGATGCTATATCCTAGGCTGATACTGTATCCTAGCCTGATACTGTATCCTAGCCTGATCCTGTATCCTAAGCTGATACTGTATCCTAGCCTGACACTGTATCCTAGCCTGATACTGTATCCTAGGCTGATACTGTATCCTTGCCTGATACTGTATCCTAGGCTGATACTGTATCCTAGCCTGACACTGTATCCTACGCTGATACTGTATCCTAGGCTGATACTGTATCCTAGGCTGAAACTGTATCCTAGCCTGATGGTGTATCCTAGGCTGATACTGTATCCTAGCCTGACACTGTTTCCCAGGCTGATACTGTATCCTAGGCTGATACTGTATCCTTGGCTGATACTGTATCCTCGCCTGATACTGTATCCTAGGCTGATACTGTATCCTAGCCTGATACTGTATCCTAGCCTGACACTGTATCCTAGGCTGATACTGTATCCTAGGCTGATACTGTATCCTAGGCTGATACTGTATCCTAGGCTAATACTGTATCCTAGCCTGATATTGTATCCTTGGCTGATATTGTATCCTAGGCTGATACTGTATCCTAGACTGATGCTGTAGCCTCGGCTGACACTGTATCCTAGGCTGACACTGTATCCTAGGCTGACACTGTATCCTAGGCTGATACTGTATCCTAGGCTGACACTGTATCCTAGGCTGATACTGTATCCTAGGCTGATGCTGTATCCTAGGCTGATACTGTATCCTAGGCTGATACTGTATCCTAGCCTGACACTGTATCCTAGGCAGACACTGTATCCTAGCCTGACCAAATATCCTAGCCTGACACTGTATCCTAGGCTGATGCTGTATCCTAGGCTGATACTGTATCCTAGCCCGATGCTATATCCTAGGCTGATACTGTATCCTAGCCTGATACTGTATCCTAGCCTGATCCTGTATCCTAAGCTGATACTGTATCCTAGCCTGATGCTGCATCCTATGCTGACACTATAACATAGTTTGATGCTGTATCCTAGGCTGACACTGTATCCTAGGCTGACACTGTATCCTATCCTGACACTGTACCCTAGCCTGACACTGTATCCAAGGCTGATACTGTATCCCAGCCCGATGCTATATCCTAGGCTGATACTGTATCCTAGCCTGTTGCTATATCCTAGGCTGATACTGTATCCTAGGCTAATACTGTATCCTAGCCTGATGCTGTATCCTAAGCTGATACTGTATCCTAGGCTGATGCTGTATCCTAGGCTGATACTGTATCCTAGCCCGATGCTATATCCTAGGCTGTGATACTGTATCCTAGCCTGATACTGTATCCTAGCCTGATACTGTACCCTAGCCTGATGGTGCATCCTAGGCTGACACTGTATCCTAGCCGGACAATATATCCTAGCCTGATACTGTATCCTAGCCTGATACTATATCCTCAGCTGATACTGTATCCTAAGCTGATACTATATCCTAGCCTGATGCTGCATCCTAGGCTGACACTGTATCCTAGCCTGACACTGTATCCTAGGCTGACACTGTATCCTAAGCTGATGCTTTATCCTAGCCTGATGCTATATCCTAGGCTGATACTGTATCCTAGCCTGATACTGTATCCTAGCCTGATACTGTATCCTAAGCTGATACTGTATCCTAGCCTGACGCTGCATCGTAGGTTGACACTGTATCCTAGCCCGATGCAATATCCTAGGCTGAAACTGTATCCTAGCCTGATACTGTATCCTAGCTTGATGCAATATCCTAGCCTGACACGGTATCCTAGCCTGACACTGTATCCTAGCCTGATACTGTATCCTAGGCTGATACTGTATTCTAGCCTGATACTGTATCCTAGGCTGACACTGTATCCTAGCCTGACACTGTATCCTAGCCTGATACTGTATCCTAGGCTGATACTGTATCCTAGCCTGATACTGTATCCTAGGCTGACACTGTATCCTAGCCTGACACTGTCTCCTAGGCTGATACTGTATCCTAGCCTGATACTGTATCCTAGCCTGACACTGTATCCTAGCCTGACACTGTATCCTAGCCTGACACTGTATCCTAGCGTCATACTGTATCCTAGGCTGACACTGTATCCTAGCCTGACACTGTATCCTAGGATGACACTGTATCTTAGGCTGACACTGTATCCTAGCCTGACACTGTATCCTAGCCTGATACTGTATCCTAGCCTGATACTGTATCCTTGCTTGATAATGTGTCTCTGCCTGAAGTGAATCGGGCAACAGAAGACAAAACAAGGAAGCCTTACCCAAAGTACACACTGACGACCACTAAAACATTCCCCACTCTGTTGGTAGCGGGGAGGAATAATTAATACCACCTATTAATAGAAAATCATTATAGGTTCAGTAACTATAGTCGTATTAGATAATATTCACCTTTGCTCCCTCCACCTGGGGCTCAAGTGACACTCTTTAATATTTAACGTCGGGTTCCTTAATTCGGTAATTCCTGTAATGCTGTAATTAACTGTACCCAATAGAGAGCCGATTACTCTTGATGAACCCACACAATACAGCGAATCTAATTGTGTTAAAAGGATCCGGTTTTATTGGAATTGAATCCCGTTTACACCCATCGTTGTGATGTGTCGAAACTCATTTAATTGAGACTCGATCAAAACAAGTGATCCTGAATGGCGGGGATTCTTTATATTTACATTAATCCAAATTACAGAGATCCAATATTTAGACTTTGCTGTGATGCCGAGTTATATACACGTGGCCGAGTTAGCACCAATTAATGCATACACCCTTGCCAACACAGTCAAATGTTAAGCAAAATTAGGTGGGATTATATACAGTGGAATACCAATGACTTGTTTTTCGAACCAATGTGAATCAAAACTAAATTATATGTACGTTTACAATAGTTTGTTGTGTACGTGTGTGTGTGTGTGTCCGTGTCCGTGTGTGTCAATCAGTGCCCACATTACTACACATTAACTACCACTAAGTCATTAAGCTATATATACGGTAATGGTGTCTACATGGTTCCTCGGACACACACTCACACAATCATCCGCACACACAAACACCCACACACGAACACCCACACCCAAACACCCACACACAAACACCCACACGGACACACCCACACGGACACACCCACACGGACACACCCACACACAAACACCCACACACACACACCCACACGGACATACCCATACGGACACACCCACACACAAACACCCACACACAAACACCCACACAGAAACACCCACACACAAACATCCACACACAAACACCCACACACAAACACCCACACGAACACACCCACACACAAACACCCACACACAAACACCCACACGGACACACCCACACACAAACACCCACACGGACACACCCATACGGACACACCCACACACAAACACCCACACGGACACACCCACACACAAACACCCACACGGACACACCCACACGGACACACACACACACCCACACGGACACACCCACACACAAACACCCACATGGACACACCCACACACAAACACCCACACGGACACACCCACACGGACACACCCACACGGACACACCCACATGGACACACCCACACACAAACACCAACACACAAACACCCACACACAAACAACCACACACAAACACAACACACAAACACCACACCCACACGGACACACCCACATGGACACACCCACACACAAACACCCACACACAACACCCACACGGACACACCCACACACAAACACCCACATGGACACACCCACACACAAGCACCCACACGACACACCCATACGACACACCCACATGGACACACCCACACACAAAACCCACACCCACACGACACACCATACGGACACACCCACATGGACACACCCACACACAACACCCACACACAAACACCCACACACAAACACCCACACGGACACACCCACACACAACACCCACACGACACACCCACATGGACACACCCACACACAACACCCACCACAACACCCACACGGACACACCCACACACACACCCACATTCACACACACACACACAGCACCCACACTGACACACCCATACGGACACACCCACATGGACACACCCACACACAAAAACCCACACCCACACGGACACACCCATACGGACACACCCACATGGACACACCCACACACAAACACCCACACACAAAACACCCACACACAAACACCCACACGGACACACCCACACACAAACACCCACACGGACACACCCATACGGACACACCCACACACAAACACCCACACGGACACACCCACACACAAACACCCACACGGACACACCCACACGGACACACCCACACGGACACACCCACACACAAACACCCACATGGACACACCCACACACAAACACCCACACGGACACACCCACACGGACACACCCACACGGACACACCCACATGGACACACCCACACACAAACACCAACACACAAACACCCACACACAAACAACCACACACAAACACCCACACACAAACACCCACACCCACACGGACACACCCACATGGACACACCCACACACAAACACCCACACACAAACACCCACACGGACACACCCACACACAAACACCCACATGGACACACCCACACACAAGCACCCACACGGACACACCCATACGGACACACCCACATGGACACACCCACACACAAACACCCACACCCACACGGACACACCCATACGGACACACCCACATGGACACACCCACACACAAACACCCACACACAAAACACCCACACACAAACACCCACACACAAACATCCACACACAAACACCCACACACAAACACCCACACACAAACACCTACACGGACACACCCACATGGACACACCCACACACAAACACCAACACGGACACACCCACACGGACACACCCACACGGACACACCCACACACAAACACCAACACGGACATACCCACACTGAAACACCCACACGGACACACCCACACGGACACACCCATACGGACACACTCACAGACAAACACCAACACGGACACACCCACACAGAAACACCCACACGGACACACCCACACACAAACACCAACACGGACACCCACACACAAACACCAACACGGACACACCCACACACAAACACCAACACGGACACACCCACACACAAACACCAACACGGACACACCCACACACAAACACCAACACGGACACACCCACACACAAACACCCACACGGACACACCCACACACAAACACCCACACGGACACACCCACACACAAACACCCACACGGACACACCCATACGGACACACCCACACACAAACACCCACGCACCAACACCAACACGGACACACCCAAAATTATTTAAATAAATCCCCCAGAATTAGTTATTTTCTTTCTAAATGATTTCATAAACAAAATAATTAGATCAAATAGATTAATAATTATAAAAAATAACTGTCCACTTCCATCATATTTCCCAAATAAAAGAATATTCACGAAAAACGAATCCTCTGCTTATTTAGTTCCTCTATTAATTAAAACAAATAAAACATTTTAATACCAGGACCCAAATTTAACACAAATAGTGATTTTTTAAAACCCATATACATGGACCGAGTCTATATGACGTAGTGAGGCTTAATAAATGTATCCCTGTTTGACTATATGAATGGATCGTTTTATTATTCGACGGATTAAAAAAAATAGTAAAAATTGTGTTTATTTCTTTATTCCTCTTTCAGTTTCTTCGTTTGACCTCGTTGTGTGTTTTGGATAACTAGTGAATTAGGTGACCTTCCCACCACTGACGTCATACTCCCCAGGCGCCACTCCTCTGTCTGTCCTCCTCACTAATGGTATATAAACTAACTGGACCTCCTCTCAAAACCACCACTGACTCCTGGCCCACGACACGAGACACACTATCACTATTTCTTAAGGGTTTTTTTTCACAGAGAATCATTGTATTTGTGAGGCTATGACCTTATAATGACGTCTGGCTGCTTCTAGGTCAGTCAACATATGCAACAGAAAAAGTCAGGTCACGCTACCTTCCCTATGACCTTACTTAAATCTGTATCTGGGAAGTGATTTATGATTTTCAATACGATAAAATTGTCTTTATAACACCGATGTTTATCTGACTCCCTAAAAGAATGTGTTTCATTTTGCGTGTGTGGTCACTAGTCGGCCGTGGTTTGTGGGTAGATTAAGGATTTTAGAATTGCCTTTGATTCTCAGTTAAATAATCTATTCAAAAGCCTTCACATCGCTGACTACTGCCACGAAACGATTAACAGTCATGCCATAATACCAGTAATTCACAGAGACTCCAATAGGAAAATTAATACACCCGTGAATTTATAATTAAAACGGGAATTAATACGAAGGATTTTCAAGAGTTCAGGAATCCTATGAAAAATGCCAGTTGAGTCTATTATCTGTAGGACGAAGGACAGGAACACGTAGGACAGGTTATGCTGGTGTGATTATCAAGTTGCTTCAATATCCAGGTTCTTTATAGTCAAGACCACTATGTATACTGTACACCCCTAGAAGAGGTCAGGTGGGGACTCCTCAACTCACACCATCACTTATTATATCACGTTAATATCCAGGTCATAATACATTACTCCACTTCAACAACAAAGGTCTTCAACTGTGTATTTCAGATTAGTAAATACACTAATTATCAAGAGGTCTAAATTATGAGAGATCGAACGCCCATGCGTGCGTAGTGTCAACAAAGGCTGTAAGAGACTGCTCCTTAGAATTCGTATTTCTGACGAATTCAGCGAGTCTACCAATCCCAGCCTGTGCAGACAACTATAGTAAGACCAAGTTATCAGCACAGTGGCATATATTTATTTTTTACTTTTGGACTTTGTCTTTTTTGGGGGATAAATCATCTGGTCCTACCACCCGATCCCTCTGAGCAAAGTTTTTCAAGTTTGCGTATGCGCAATGTGATAGTGTGACGTAGCAGTGACGTCATTACCACTCCCTCTGACTGCAGTGTTGCCAACGTGCCCTATGCCCGCCGTTAAACGCTCTCGCTCGTTGGAAACGGCGGCAGTAGGTGACAGTGATACTGACGAATTTCTTCTTGAAGACACTCAAAGAAGAAGCAGAAACCTCAGAAGTCAGGTTCTCCAGCAGGGGCCCCTTCTGGGGCTGTAGAGGGTGGACTACTCCTGTCATCGGGGTCCCCAAGTGAGCTTACATGTGGCTCAATGACCGACCCTCCGCCGACGATGGACATAGGGGATTCCCTTTGTCTCCCTGCCCCGTCGTGCCTTCGTCGTCTCGCCTTCCCTCGGGACTTGCCTCTGAGCATACGGACGACCTGGTTCTTCCGTCACTGCTCTCCACTTCAGGACTCAACACTTCGCCTCCGCCGAGGTCCCACAGCCGTGATAGTCACCACACAAATGGACGAGACGGTACGCCTGCTCACTCAGGTGGGCTTTCCTGCTCCCCAGGGGGAGGTGATGCTGAAGTTCACCATCATCACCCCAGAAACTCGTCGTACCAAGGTAATGGTTCGCCACGTACCCTGGGAGATCCCTATCGACGATCTTCGCCCTCTTCTGCCACAACTACTGGACATGGAACGCCGCATCAACCCGGTCTCCAAACGTCCATCCAACGAACTCATCGGCTGGTGGGTGGGCCCCCTCCCTCCGAAGGTGAATGTAGGACCAATTCACAACTGTCCTCTCGACCGATTTATCGGAATCCCGAAAATCTGTGGTCGTTGCCAATCGTGGAAACACCGCACCTGGGAGTGCACGAGGATGGTCGCCTGCGGTTTCTGCGCAGGTCCTCACGAAACAGCGGAATGCAAATCGAAAATTCAGAACAAAATCCCAGTTATTCCACGGTGTGTCAATTGCCATGGCAGTCACCACGCCTGGAATGCCAATTGCCCACAGCGTCCTGGCACTCGCCCGGGGAAAACTTACCTTGTACCACTGCCCTCGTCTCTGACGAAGCCCCTGTCAACCAAACCTCACTCCTATCCACCACCGCCTCTTCCATCCACCAAGGATTTCCCATTGATCTCCTCTCATCCTATCATCCCTACCACCCATCTTTTCTCCCCTCCCTCCCTCTTCCCACCGTTCTTGGAACAAGGTCGTTGCCGGCCCTGCCACACAGTCACCACCATCTCCTGCCCACCCGGACCCCCGCCGTCTCTCACCAGCACCACCACCTCTTACTCAATTGAACCCTCACCGTCCCACTCCGTCGCAACCACCACCACATGCCCAGTCGGGCCCTCGGCAATCCTCGCCGCCACCTCCAGCTCCTGCACAGGTACACCAAGTTGGTTCTATGGAAACAATCATTCTCCGTCTGGATCGCCACTCCAAGCAAATCAACCTTCTCTCTGCCCAACTCGACTTTTTTGTGAAAACAATTGCGACATTGCAGAGGCAACAACAACTCATTCTGGACACCCTGACCCAACAGGGGCGCACTTTGCAAGCCCTGATGACCCGCCTCCTTCCATCTCCCGAGATGGAGGATCCATCCCTCGCTCTCCCACTCCTCCCTCTCCATTTTTCTCAACAGAATTTGGTACCTCCTCTGGAGCCCTGTCTAGTCCCTCCGACTCATCTCACACCGGAGGCCATTCCCTCCTCTTCTTACAATGGAACATCCAGGGACTTAGAGCTCGCCGGACAGACCTCGCCCAGTTTGTGCTCTCCCATCAAGTAGATGTTGCTCTACTTCAGGAAACCATCACAAACGATGTTACTCCACTCCGCCTCTCTGGCTATACTGTTTACACCCTGCCTCGGTACCGTGGGCAGGCTCGTGGCCTCCTCACCCTTGTGCGTAACACCATTCCATCTGCTCGTCTCCCTTCACCTGACTCACATGAACCCCCGTCTGAATTACTTTCTATCTCCCTTACTCTTGGTGACCGGAACCTTCGTGTAGTCAATGTTCATTTCAAGAGTGATTCTCTGGACCCCCAGGTTCTTCACGACCTCCATGATGGGATTCCCACTATTGTTCTTGGTGACTTTAATGCCCGCCATCCCACTCTTACTCCGGATCATCCCACGCCATGTACCCTTAACGGATCACATCTCTCACAGTTTCTTAATGGGGATGATGATGTTCGCTTTCTTTGTCCTGACGATCCTACTCGCCTCCCCCATAGTTCCTTGATGTTGGCTTACTATTGAACGGTCATACCTCCTTTCATCCTACCGTCTGCACCGAGCCTGCTCTGTATAGTGACCATCTTGCCGTTACTACCCATCTCAGGCTCTCCTTCTCTGCCCGGACATCAGCTCCTTATCGATCCCCTCGCCTTCGTCTCACACAAGATGCTGTGCCTTCCTTTACCCAATACCTTTCTACCTGGGCGGATTCCTATGTTGTCCCCCAGTCCCTTGGCTCTTACAGCGCTGATTTTGTTGATGCCGTGTATGACTCTGTCAATCGCGCTACCCCTCCACGCCCTCCCCGTCACCCCAGAAGTGCCACCAACTACTGGTATCGTATCCCTGCAATGAGACATCTCCGGCAGGTAACCCGTGATCTCCACTCTGCCATACGGAGGTCTAGGTCTCCAGAGGACTGGGAAGACTTCAAAAATTGGTGCTCCTTTGCAACTCAGGAGCGCCGTCGGATACGTGAGGCGGGCTGGCTATCCTTCACGGGGTCTCTATCGTTCCAGTCGTCACCCTCTTATGTATGGAATCGGATTAATGCTATACGGGGTACTCGACGGAGGCCTCCTCCCCACCCTGACCCCGCCTCCCTTGCCTGCTCTTTAATGGAGGACTGGGCACGAGCTTCCTCCCCTGAGGCACTTCCAGATCCAATGCAGGAGGCAGTGCAGGCTCGCATCGATGCGTCTGAGCCTGTTGTTCGTGCTGCTCTTACCTCCCCTGCCCCCACTGATCATCCCATCACACAGTTCGAGCTTGACAGTGCTCGTCGCTCTAGAAAAGGCACCTCTCCTGGGGATGATCAGATAACCTACTCCGTCCTCAACGCCTGTATAATATTCCTAACGGCCCCTTGCTTGCTCTCTACAATGTCTTATGAACGTGGGGTTCTCCCGTCCAACTGGAAAAATGCCACTATTATCCCCATCCCTAAGCCGGGAGATCCTGGGTAATATCGACCCATTAGTCTTACCTCCTGTGTTTGCAAGATGATGGAGAGGATACTCCATCGTCGCCTTCTTCACACCATAGGGGGCTTCCACAACTCCCTCAATGGTTTCATTCAACATCGCAGCACAGCACACTCCATTGCTTCCTTTTATTGCAATCAGACTGCCCGCATCTCCGTCTTCCTTGAAATCAAGGGAGCCTTTGATACGGCTCAGCCTGCCCTCATTTTAGCTGAACTTGCGCGGTTAGGGGTTAAAGGGAGACTTCTACAATGGATCGCCTCTTACCTCACTGGACGTCAGGCCCGGGTTCGCGTTGAAGGCTCTATGTCTCCTGTTCAAGAGATGAACCTCGGCACCCCTGAGTCCTGAGTCCCACCTTGTTTAACACTCTGATGCACTCCATTGCATCTCTCCCGTGGCCGACAGAAGTTGTCCACTCAGGATATGCCGACGATGTCCTCCTCCAAGCCCCTGACTATCTCAGCATGCAGGAAGCCCTTGATCTGGTCTCCAGAGAGTGTGATTCACTTGGTTTCCTTCTTTCAACTGCGAAAACAAAAGCCATGTGGCACGGTCGTGTTGTACCTCCACCCCTTCTCTTACCAGGAACGCCCTTGGATTGGGTTAATGAGACAAAATATCTGGGTGTGTATGTAACTCGCACACGTTGTCAGATCCCTGAAGTCCGCTATCTTCGAGACATATGCTTTCGGCGTCTCGCTCCCCTCTCTACCATGTGCAGGGGTTCCCTTGGTGCCACCATCCCTGTACTTCTCACCATGTACAAGTCCTTTGTCCGTTCCTGTGTCGACTACGCTGCCCCTGCCCTCGTCAACATTAGTCGGACTGCTGTCAACCGTCTCGAAGTTATCCAGAGGAAAGCTGCTCGTATCATCCTTGGGGCTCCTCAGTGGACACGCTCTACTTCTCTATATACCGAACTTGGTCTTTCCCCCTTACAGGATCGTGTCCAGGAGTTTTACCTAAAAACTGCCGTTTCCATTCTACGGGATCCTCGGGGCAACTATGTCCAAACCAACTTGACTCCTGCTGTCCGAGACCGACCTCCATCTAGAAGACAGTGGCGAGGGTCACTCATCCGAGCACTTCAGGAACACGACCTCCTGCCTGATATTGTTGTCACCCCTGCTGTTGGTTCGTCTCCTTCTCCCTGGCTGGATTTTCAACCTGAAGTGATTGCCCTCGGTGGACCGCTCCCGAAATCCCAAGTGAACCCTGTTATTCTCTGCAAATACCACCTCTCCAGGATCGCCCACTGGTCCCCAGGTAGGGTCGTCCTCTACACTGATGGTTCTGTTGACCCCGCTACAGGTAGGGCCGGGGCTGGTGTCTACATCTTCCGTCCTGATGCCCCTGAGCCTATCAAACTGTCTCTCAGAGTTTCTGACGGGGCATCCTCCACTCAGGCTGAACTAATAGCCCTCCTTGCTGCCCTTCTCGCTGAGGAAGAAGCAGATGGTTTCTGCCCCTTGCTTGTCTGCTGCGATTCCAGGTCTGCTCTCGACGGGATCGCATTTGGATCAGGGGAAAATAAGGACCTCATCCTCCGAATACGAGGGTTAACATCCACACTTCAGGATGCAGGCCGTCCTGTGACATTCCTATGGATACCCAGTCATGTCGGTATCTTGGGGGCAGCAGATGGCCTTGCCAAGACTGGCTGCAGCAAGGCCACTCCTGACTACGTTGTTCCTCGAACACTCTTACAGATTAGGACCCAAATTCGCCGCAAACAGAGAGAAGCTCGGGAAGCAGCCATCCCCCTGGACTCCCCGCCCACCTGGTACGATGTCCTCCGTAAACTTCCTGACCTTTCGTACGTCTACGGGAAAGGGTCGCGGAAAGGGGACGTGATTGCTGCCCGAATCATCATTGGGTATGAGTTTGCTTGGGAGATTGGTATTCCCGCATCCCCTGAGCAACGCTCTTGTGCATTATGCAGAAGACCCGACAGCAGCACCCTTTTCCACTACCTCCTAAGATGTCCCCACACACAACGCTTCCGTGACGCCTGCTGGACCACCACTCCACGACCCCCTGACGGAGACACGATGATCCTCCCCATACTGGCCAGATATTTTGTAAATAATATTGATTATGTGTTGAAGGAATATCCTTCCTTCCTTAAGCTTTAGTAAGCCCCTTTATAATATTTATACTGCATATACTTGTCACACTTGCCAGATGCTTCTGGTGTCATTGTACAGGGGTACCTAGTGACAGCACTAGGATCCCACTTCCTCTTTCAAGGAATAAACAATTGAAATTAAATTAAATTGAATTAAGAGAGATATATCACTCCTGTCAGCCTTCCCTCCTCTGGTATCCCCTCCCCAGACGCTAATGACCCGTCGTTCACAACCTCTCCCTCCCTTCACGGGTCTTGGCGTCTGTTGTCATTCTATCGTATAAACCTTCCTGGCCTTATCGTAGCTTTTCCTTTCCATTCTCTTACCGGAGTCTCACACTTATTTACCCTGGTTAAATGGTTAAGTTATCATGCTCAAGGAGTTAAGTTGTACTCAAGGGTTAAATTGTCGTCGTATTCAAGGGGTTAAGTCGTCGTATTCAGGGGGTTAAGTAAGGTGAGGTGAGGTAGGTTAGGTGAGGTTCGGTTCTAATAAGTTCTGTCATTGTCGTTTCGATTTTGTTACCATCATCCAAACATCCCCTGTAAATTTTGCGCAATTCCATAAACCATTCTGGCGCTAACCGTCTCCTCCCCATTTACCGACACAAGTTCCGGAAAAAAGATTCTTTAACGCGAAGGAAAAGTTTAATAAGAGGATAGGAAACTGGATCTGGGGACTGATGTTCAAATGTTGGCTCGACAAACACTTGATTGGACGGAACCACAGAGATAATGGATTACTGGAGTGAGTAATGAAAGAGGGAGCTCAAGTTCCTCTTCCTCCTCGTCCTCAAATCATCGCCATCCTGGTCGCAGTTCTCTCACAATCACCTCCATTTTCCAACACACTTCAACCACGTCACAGCTTCCACCACCACCATCATTCGTCACTTCTCATTTATCTGTCCTCTCTAGGTATTATTTTTAATGGGGGTAATTTATTCATGGGGAGATAATGACCTGTGATATATTAACTCTAACCTGCTCACAACACACGAATAAACAACAGCTTTTAAGGGAGATGCTCACCAAAGTACTTGTTAACAGGGTCCTTACCCTGTTGAATACAATCATCTGGTGTTAGTCAAATAAACTACTAAAACTAGCGGCCCGTAGTGACTGGGTTAAAGAAGCCAATATGACTGAATCAAAGATCATCTGCCACTTAATATAACACAAGACGACCTTACCTGTTGCAGTAGACAAGGCGATGTTACGTCAGGAAGCCGCCGGGTGCGATGACAGGTCAGCGCACCAAATATGGCCAACCTGCAGTTTATTTCGTTTCACCGGTGATTACACTTAAGCTAATCTGCCTCTCTACTAATTTAAAGCTCTTCATTGTTCAACATACTTGTAAACTAACACGTCACTCTTATTGATATTTCCTTCTCGCTTCCCTCACCATATACTGTATGATGTGTCCCAGACAAATGTCCCTCCCTGCCTGCCTCCCTTCAAATCACAGTTTGTGAATTTACCTTAAAATAACGTAGTGTTTACACAGACGTTTATCTAAGAATATTACAATATGAATTATTATCTAAAAGAACTGACAAACTAATAACGTTATTGAATGAATTACCTTGACGACACCAACGTAGTTTAAGAAATAGTCTTAATCCCCGGCGGCGTTGCTGCCACACTCTCACTTTTGTAACTGACTGGAATTAGCAGTTGTAGTCGTTCGTGAAGCGTTACAATTTTCAGTGTATTGGAAAATAAGCATTTTCAAGACACGTTAAGGTGGCGGCACACTGAGCACTTTCTTCCAAGCATTTTGCTGGCCGTTGGCCTGACAGCCCAGCAAGCACCAGGATTCATGCTGTTGCGAGAAATGTGTTATATTTAAAATATAACACATAAATGGTGATATATGTCTATGTGTTCAGGATCTTCTTTGACCAGCCAACCGCCGCCACCTTTAAAGAAACCTCACGACGCATCCATTGCCTTTTCTTTAGCTTTTGCAGACACTTCACTTGGTTCAGCAATTGAAGAACTATAGCACAATCCTGCAAGGCCTAAACTGTAGTAATGGGATCCATGGTGAACCTCGTCTAGACGCTTTGTTGCGTTGGGCAGACGCGCCCATAAAACATCACAGTGTGACGCAAAACGTCTCTTTGTTTTGCTGGCCGTGTTTGCCAAACAAGTCTGGAGGAAAACGCCCAGTGTGCCGCCGCCTCTGATCATCTTCTTATGGTTAAAGTAGATAATTGAATAACAATCTGAGCAACGTACTATAATTTAATAAAACAATATGATAAAAATAAATTGTTTAAACATAAAAGTTATTTATAAAACGCCAAACATCACGACATTAACTATGGGTAATATTCAAATTATACAATTTGTCACAAAGAAAAAATAATGTATTCATTATTAAACATCAAAATATTCACGCAGTTACAAAAACAACTGACGTATTATCTGAGTATAGTTATTTGCACTGTACCTGCCGTAATCTTATTTACATGAATCTTTAAAAGACTGATCAGTTTACGGTCTCGGTAAAAAATAAAAGAATTCCTGTAAAAAACAACAGAAAATATGACCTAAAATAGTTAAGCTAATAAGAGAATCGATATAAATAAATCCTCAGATGGTTTTCAATACATAATTTCAATTCAGTGTTTCGAGGTGTCATTCCGTGTGCTCATTCATTCTCGTGGTCTTGAGGAGGAGGCAGCTGTGAGACTGACAGCCAGGTGTGTCAATGTCACACACAGTATAACTAATAATTATTCATTGAATCAGACTAGAATTAATATCTCCTCTAGTGTGACTTTTATAACTAGAAGGTCGTTACTACAGGTTAATGACCATGAAATGACGCTCGTTAAACGCCTATCATCCATGATTTATTTCAGGTTTCCATTACACATCTTGTTTAGGATCCCAAAATAAGGACCTCTGCATTGAAACGATTACTTTGGTGATTTAATTTAGTTTTTACAATTATTTACCATTTTTTTACCATTATTTACAATTAATCTCCAAATTTGCTTTTATTTTACTCCTGTACGACTCCTTAACACATGTGACGTAATAATTCCTTAGTTAAGAGAGGTCATAAACTTATTGAAGAATTAGTCATTAACCCGAACTGACAGAAAAATCCCTCTAGAGCGACACATATAAATCAGTCACGTCAGAATAGGTGGAGGTTGATTTTAATAGATGGAAAAATATCCTTCCAAGGTGAACTAAGAAGAAAAACTTGAAAATACATGAAAATAAACACAGGTGAAATACAAACGAGAGACAGACAAGTTTAATTGGGGGAGACAGGGTACCAGACAGGTGAAAGACAGCCGAGGAGACAGGAGAGAGACAGGGGAGAGACAGCGTACCAGACAGGTGAAAGACAGCCGAGGAGACAGGGGAGACAGGGCAGAGACAGCGTACCAGACAGGTGAAAGACAGCCGAGGAGACAGGTGAGAGACAGGGCAGAGACAGCGTACCAGACAGGTGAGAGACAGCCGAGGAGACAGGTGAGAGACAGGGGAGACAGCGCACCAGACAGGTGAAAGACAGCCGAGGAGATAGGGGAGAGACAGGGGAGACAGGGGAGAGACAGCGTACCAGACAGGTGAAAGACAGCCGAGGAGACAGGTGAGAGACAGGGGAGAGACAGCGTACCAGACAGGTGAAAGACAGCCGAGGAGACAGGTGAGAGACAGGGGAGACAGGGGAGAGACAGCGTACCAGACAGGTGAAAGACAGCCGAGGAGACAGGTGAGAGACAGGGGAGAGACAGCGTACCAGACAGGTGAAAGACAGCCGAAGAGACAGGTGAGAGACAGGGGAGAGACAGCTATAATGAGACAAATCTCACAAGAAGAAGATTACATATAGGTAGAATATTGATAGTATATGAGTATAAAGAGAGGAAGATTTTGGTAGCGTGGCCGTGATAGTTATTTACACTTATCGTATCTTCTACGTCAATACACATCTATTACGTTCTTAAAGGCGACTTCTCAAACACTGCTTCGTTACAACTCTTTATTAAATAAGAACATGACATGGACACATTAATAACACCTTCTATTGAAGTTACTAGGACATTATATTTACGTTACTAGGACATCATATTACGTTACTAGACACTCTGATTCTCGGACACGAACATGAAATGAATACACTTCCCACGTAAGTAACTCATCCCATGGAAAGCTCTGAAAAAACACTCATGTGACCGAGGGGAGGCCTAGAGGGTGGTCCTGGGTTGTCTCTATGGGAGACTGCTTAGCTGGGCGCCGGAGGGAAGTCTCGGTCCTGACCGGAGGCGACTGTAGGCGACTGGAAGCGACCGGAGGCGGCTTGCCTCCGGCCCCTGACTTCTCTCGAGCAGGACTCGGCTGTGGTGGACCTCCTCCTCCGATCCCTGTGTGTCTCTCTGTGTCTGACTCTGCGAATGTCCCCGAGGGAGGACTGGGACGTCCTATATATCGGGAGGCGAGCCGTCAGGTTGAGCTGATCGGGGGGGGGGGGGCGGCGGCGAAGGGTCTCCTTACATTTGACCTGGCCAAAGTAGGGTCAGGTCTGGACTTTGTTCAGAGACTATAAGTTATATCTTCTGGAAAAGTCATCAGGTGGGGCCGTGTGACATGAGAGGCCCTGGTTGATTTGTGGCCTCTTGACTTGAGCTCGAGGGTTACATTTGACCTGGCTAATGTGAGGTCAGGTCTGGACTTTCTCTGGGATGTAGGTTATTGTATATTGGGAGAGAGTCGGCTGGTGCCTTCTTACATGTTTTGTTGGGGCCGTGTCACATGGGAGGGGAGCCTGGCTGATTTACAATCCTTGGTCAACCGCAGAGTTACCCTATACTTTTGACCTCCCTAATGTTGGGTCAAGTCTGGACTGTTTTCAGCGGTGTAGGATAATGTGTATATTGGGAGAGAGTCGGCTGGTGCCTTCTTACATGTTTTGTTGGGGCCGTGTCACATGGGAGGGGAGCCTGGCTGATTTACAATCCTTGGTCAACCGCAGAGTTACCCTATACTTTTGACCTCCCTAATGTTGGGTCAAGTCTGGCCTGTTTTCAGAGACTATAAGTTATATCTTCTGGAGAAGTCATCAGGTGGGGCTGTGTGATTTACCCTACACTTGACCTCCCTTATGTCGGGTCAGACTGTAGTTTCTGAGATGTAAGCTGTGGTCTGACAACCCATCACTACACAGCGTACCAGACAGGTGAAAGACAGCCGAGGAGACAGGGTAGAGACAGGGGACACAGGGGAGACAGGGGAGAGACAGCGTACCAGACAGGTGAAAGACAGCCGAGGAGACAGGTGAGAGACAGGGGAGATACAGCGTACGAGACAGGTGAAAGACAGCCGAGGAGACAGGTGAGAGACAGGGGAGACAGGGGAGACAGGGGAGAGACAGCGTACCAGACAGGTGAAAGACAGCCGAGGAGACAGGTGAGAGACAGGGGAGACAGGGGAGAGACAGGGGAGACAGGGGAGAGACAGCGTACCAGACAGGTGAAAGACAGCCAAGGAGACACGTGAGGAGACAGGGGAGACAGGTGAAAGACAGCCGAGGAGACAGGTGAGGAGACAGGTGAGAGACAGGGGAGACAGGGGAGAGACAGCGTACCAGACAGGTGAAAGACAGCCGAGGAGACAGGTGAGAGACAGGGGAGACAGGGGAGAGACAGCGTACGAGACAGGTGAAAGACAGCCGAGGAGACAGGGGAGACAGGGGAGAGACAGGGGAGACAGGGGAAAGACAGCCGAGGAGACAGGGGAGACAGGGGAGAGACAGGGGAGACAGGGGAGAGACAGCCGAGGAGACAGGTGAGAGACAAGGGAGAGACAGCGTACAAGACAGGTGAAAGACAGCCGAGGAGACAGGTGAGAGACAGGGGAGACAGGGGAGAGACAGCGTAGCAGACAGGTGAAAGACAGCCAAGGAGACAGGTGAGGAGACAGGGGAGACAGGGGAGAGACAGCGTACCAGACAGGTGAAAGACAGCCGAGGAGACAGGTGAGGAGACAGGGGAGATACAGGGGAGAGACAGCATACCAGACAGGCGAAAGACAGCCGAGGAGACAGGTGAGAGACAGGGGTGACAGGGGAGAGACAGCGTACCAGACAGGTGAAAGACAGCCGAGGAGAAAGGTGAGAGACATGGGAGACAGGGGAGAGACAGCGTACCAGACAGGTCAAAGACAGCCGAGGAGACAGGTGAGGAGACAGGGGAGACAGGGGAGAGACAGCGTACCAGACAGGTGAAAGACAGCCGAGGAGACAGGGGAGACAGGGGAGAGAGGGGAGAGGCAGGGGAGACAGCCGAGGAGACAGGTGAGAGACAGCGTACCAGACAGGTAAAGGACAGCCGAGGAGACAGGGGAGACAGGGGAGAGACAGGGGAGACAGGGGAGAGACAGCCGAAGAGACAGGTGAGAGACAGGTGAGAGACAGCGTACCAGACAGGTGAAAGACATCCGAGGAGACAGGTGAGAGACAGGTGAGAGACAGCGTACCAGACAGGTGAAATACAGCCGAGGAGACAGGTGAGAGACAGGTGAGACAGGGGAGAGACAGCGTACCAGACAGGTGAAAGACAGCCGAGGAGACAGGTGAGGAGACAGGGGAGAGACAGGGGAGACAGGGGAGAGACAGCGTACCAGACAGGTGAAAGACAGCCGAGGAGACAGGTGAGGAGACAGGTGAGAGACAGGGGAGACAGGGGAGACAGGGGAGAGACAGCGTACCAGACAGGTGAAAGACAGCCGAGGAGACAGGTGAGGAGACAGGTGAGAGACAGGGGAGACAGGGGAGAGACAGCGTACCAGACAGGTGAAAGACAGCCGAGGAGACAGGTGAGAGATAGGGGAGACAGGGGAGAGACAGTGTACCAGACAGGGGAGAGACAGCCGAGGAGACAGGGGAGACAGGGGAGAGACAGGGGAGACAGGGGAGAGACAGCCGAGGATGCAGGTGAGAGACAGGGGAGAGACAGCGTACAAGACAGGTGAAAGACAGCCGAGGAGACAGGTGAGAGACAGGGGAGACAGGGGAGAGACAGCGTACCAGACAGGTGAAAGACAGCCGAGGAGACAGGTGAGAGACAGCGTACCAGACAGGTGAAAGACAGCCGAGGAGACAGGTGAGAGACAGGGGAGACAGGGGAGAGACAGCGTACCAGACAGGTGAAAGACAGCCGAGGAGACACGTGAGAGACAGGTGAGAGACAGGTGAGAAACAGCTGAGGAGACAGGTGAGAGACAGCCAAGGACACAGGGGAGACAGGGGAGACAGGGGAGAGACAGCCGAGGAGACAAGTGAGAGACAGCCAAGGAGACAGGGGAGACAGGGGAGAGACAGCCGAGGAGACAGGTTTGAGACAGGTTAGACAGGGGAGAGACAGCGTACCAGACAGGTGAAAGACAGCCGAGGAGACAGGTGAGAGACAGGTGAGAGACAGCTGAGGAGACAGGTGAGAGACAGGGGAGACTCGGGAGAGACAGCGTACCAGACAGGTGAAAGACTGCAGAGAGACAGGTGAGAGACAGGTGAGAGACAGTCAGGTAAACAGGTGAGAGACAGGTAGGCAGATACAGCACCGTAGGAGACAGACGACACACACACTTCAAGCTCCACAATACCACAACTGCTCCACTAATCTCCTCGTGTTGGCGCTGTGTGTGGTGAAGGTAAAGGCTTCTGACGGTGCTGGTACTATGTAAAGGAGAATTTAGATGGAAAGTACAGAATATTAATAGATCCTTGTTTTGTGGGAGGTGAATCAAGAGGTAAATGTTGACGTGTGTGTGTCACGCTTAAGAAACCACTGTGCCCTGAGACCAGTTATTGAGTAATCGTTACCCGTCAATCACTCGTCGTGTGTGTGTGATGAATGAGTTGGCAAGAAAACGGAGGACTGATAATACATGGTGTTGTAGGTCCGCCGAGTCAAGGCGTTAGAGGTTTGTGTAAGACCCACGTAATAAGGGAGTCAGGAGGTGTTTAGGCAGACCAACACCAATAAGGTTTACATTCGTTACATAAAGACTGGCAAAAAACAGTACGCATACATATAGATAAGCTACTCTAAACATGCTTTTTTTTCTCTACGGTGGGGAACGAGGTGTGGTAAAGGGTTCTGGGAGACATTATTATCATCACACAATTTATCCCCTAATATCGAGGTTAGAGGAAGGTCAACAGCCGCCTCTCACAGATCATATCCCTCTTCCAAGAATTTACCAACCGTATTGAACAACTCTTGGCTACACTCTGTACCACCATCTCCGACTTACTCTTGCCCTCTGTTGCCACCCAGTCACTCCTCTCTGCTGGTTTGACACAAGCTGGTAGTCCCACTGTGAGTCCCCCCTGCTCACGGCCTACTCCACCGCCGGCGGCCTTCACTACTGGCGTAGTGCCTACCGGGCCTGCCCTGGTGTGTCCTGCTGCCCCCGAGCGAAGTCCTGCCTCATCTTCACGACACGTGGTGCCTCAACCTGTCCACCACCCGCTCCTGTGTCTGTGCTGTCTCCACCAGGGCTACCTATTGAACCTGAGGCCACCTCCCCCGGCTACCCGTACCCCACTGGCATGTCGACGCACACGCCATCACAATCACACTAAAAGGTATGTCCCTCAATATTGTCAATGTGCCTCCCTCCACCCCTACTGTACCTGTCCCACCACACCATATCACCTCCACCCCCACTGTACTTCGCCACGCCTAGTACATTGACAACCCTGAGCCTGGCCGCACTGTTTGTAAACTTTGTGGTCAACCCGACTCTCACACCCTCTCTCACTACATCCTCACTTGCCCTATGACCTCCTCCTACAGGTCCCCAGCCGTTACCAACACCTCTTCCCACCCTGACCAGATATCCCTCCTCCTAGTGACAGGCCTGGCACTAGGGACCTGCCACACTTTGCCATAAACAGATAAATTGTTCGGGGAGTTTTCCCCCACACACTCATCATTCTGTCACTTTATGTAACTTGCGGAGTTCAAGAAGACCCCTGTCGAAGGCCTCGCAGTCAATGTTCCCAGAAGGGGCCACCTTAAGGATGAGGTGCTTCAGGGATTTGACAGCAGCCTCAGCGTGGCCGTTGGACTGCGGATAATGGGGCGATGACAACACATGCCGGACTCCCAATCGGTCAAGGAACACAGCAAAGTCCCGGCTTGTGAACTGAGGCCCTCCGTCGGTTCGCAGGCGTACAGGAACGCCCACGTCACGGAAGTAGTGGCGGAACTTGCTGATGGTGGCGGCAGACGTCGTGTCATTACCGCACTTGATGACAACCGGCCAACCAGAGAGACGGTCGACGATAACGAGGAAGGACTTTCCTGACACACAGAAAAAGTCGGCCGACACAGACTCAAAGGCGCGGGTGGGGTTGTCGTCACTCATAAAGGATTCCTGCTGCTGGCTGGGTTGTAATACGCGGCGGGGCTTACACACCTGGACAGCATTGGAGATGTCGGGGTCGATGCCAGGCCGGAACACAGTCTGTCTTGCACGCCGTTTGGTGGCCTCGGCTCCACAGTGACTGTCGTGGAGGCGAGCCAAGGCGTGGAGACTTGAAGCAGCAGGGACAACTACCGAAGGAGAGGTGTCACTGGCCAGAGGTAGGTGTAGGGCGGCAGCAGGGTAGTTGCTGCTCCCTTCGTGCACCCTGTTGGCGTGTTTTACCTCGAGAATCGGTGTTGGGAAGTCCTGGGAGATGATGGCCAACTCTTGGCAATGTCTGTAGGACAGCAAAGGAGTCGGACGCCATTATGCACATCAATCCAGGCTTGACACGACCTGTTGCCAAAGGTGACGTGTGCATAGAGTGAACCTAGGGCCGGGGTCATCTGTGAACCATCTGCCATAAAGCGGAGATCCTTGGGGGGCGGTCCTAGATCACTTGGAGAGAGCCCCAAGCATTGCAAATGCTGGGGACCGATGACTGTAGCATCAGCGCCGGTGTCGGGCAACATCTGAAGACGGGATGACACACCGCCGTAGGTCACGATGACGCTGATGTACTGGGGGACTTTGGTCCTGGGACGCGGGGGGGAGCACACATTCCTAATGTGGCTCGAGCGTTGTCAGGAGTCGTCGTGCCTCTGATTGGAAGGCTGTGGGCGGCCCTCTCTGGTGGAAGGGGGCTGAAGCTTCCGCCGACGCGGTCTCTTGGGTATGTTGGAAGGGCAACACTTGTCATAGTGGCCCAGACGACCACACACATTGCACTGGACGCGTTTGGCTGGGCACCGTACTGTGAGTGACCAGTGGCCCTTACGGTCACAACTGTTGCAGGTAGACTGAGCAGCTGGACACACCTGTGTTCCGTGCTGCTTACCACAGTTGTTGCAAAATAAACCGGGCGTGGACGTGGTGGGCGAAGGCGTAGGAACAGACTTCTTGTCCTTCTTGTACCGGGACACAGCGCGTACAGCTGTAGGGGGAGCACGGATGGCAGAGGTGGCACACCTGGCAGCCTCATAGGAGCGACATATCGTCAACACATCCTTAAGAGAAGAGGAAGAGTCGAGGGAGGTGAGGCGTTGGACAAGTTCCTCGTCCTTAACACCCATCAGGATCACCTGTCTCAACTGGGTCTCCTCGCACTGCTGGTGGTGGCCTGGACATATATCTACCTCTTCCGAGGCTCTCTTAAGACGCACGTAAAAGGCATCAAAAGACTCACCCTCCATCTGTCTGCAGCTAAACAATTCCCTCCTGCGCAGAGCTTCATTCTGCTGTCCTTTGATGTGCCGTTGTAGAACGTCCAGTACCTCCTCTACAGACAGCAAAGAGGTTGGGGGTACCTGCAACGTATGTTCCAAGACACGCTGAATTTCCAAGGACAGGCACATACGCAGCTGGATGAGTTGTTTAGGCTGTGACAAACTCTGGAGATCCACCATTGTAGAATAATCAGTCCACCGTCGCCGCCATTCACGAAAAGTCTGGAAAGTCTCATCAGGCTTCAAGATGGGCGGCGTTTGAGCTGCTGCTTTAGGTGGGGCTGGGGGGTGTGAAGGAAGCATGGATGAGGTATCTGAACCAGTCAGTACCGAGGCAGTGTTAGAGCCAGGGGCTTGGTTAACAGTGAGGCGAGATATCAAGGCTTCAAACCGTTCACTGTCTTCCAATCTCCGTTGGTTGTCTCGTTCTGCCTCTGCTTGCCTTCTGTGCTCATCCGCCAAACGTCTGTGGGCTTCATCCTCGCGTTTCTCATCTCTCATAAACTTCAGTAAAGCAATTATCTCTGGAGACAACGCTGAATATTGAGGTGAGGGACTGCGCGATGTGGGGGCTGGAGCGTCGTGGCCGGCCTGGTCATCCATCTCTGCGGGGCTATCACCCGCCTGGCTCATCCAGACGCTGGGTCCACGGCTACGTAAGGCGTGAGACATAACTACTTCCTCTGTGTACTATGTCTTAAATCAGTGTTGACCGGTCAGCCCGTCGTATCAACAAGATTTCAGACAAAAATTAATTAAATACACAGATAAGTAGGTTATATATATAAAATATATATAAGAAGCCGCGCGGTCAGCGAGTGTTAGTGCGTGCATGTGTGGTGTCCCGGGCGGGTAGAGAGTCTCGCCCCAGCTGTGAGGGGGGGTGGAGGCGGCGCTGTGAGGGGGTGGAGGGAGAGGCGCGGCGACTCCCAGTCAGTCCAGTTACCCTCAGAACGCGGTCAGAGACGGGTGCACTGAACTCTACTCCTTACAAATGCCCAGAACGTGCCGTATACCTTGGGAATCCTTTAGAACAAGGTCACACATGAATGGCACGAAACACACAATGCACTAAACACTTCACAGAAAATCACTGTCACTGACACTGCTCAAAGTTGCTGAGATTCTTCGAGGAGAGCTCACGGGCGGGAGTTGACCCAAGGCTTGACCCAAGACGGGAGGGGACCCTCGCCGGCTTTCCACAGACTTTGCACTTTCACTCGTAATTATCCAGTAAGATCGGATCACTGCGCCATGTTAGGTTCTGAATAATAAGTTCTATATACAGGAGAGAACACAAACACCTGTATAGTTTTGTAGGTTCGGTTTACTGGATAAGAGTATGTACACAGAGGGAAGCAGCACTCTCCCCGGCTAGGCTCCTTGATCAACTGCTATAGGCGACGTATGGCAAGTGATACATTAGCAGCTTCCATACGTCGCCAGGCACATTAATTAAGCGTGTGGGATATGGTAATAACATTGCCACACGCTGCTAGCTAGGCTGAATAAATAATACATAAATGGAGCACATACATAATATACATACATGATATATAATCCAGCATACATAATATACATACACTAGGCTTGTGCTTCCTCGACAGACATAACTCACGTTAGCATTACGAGACAGAAATAGTACTTTTTCCTGAACTGCATTTCGATGAATCATATAAAATGGAGCTATCAATCAGGAGTGAAATCATACGTGTTATCTAATATATATAGCTCTGAGGTAATTCTTATACAGACGGACGCTAGAAAATGATTATACAGTATAGCGATTCAATAGATAAGTGATAGGGAGATAGAACGATAAGAGTAACTTGATAAACCCACTAGCAACAAGGAGGATTCAGATTCAGATTTGCCCCCGAGGGGGCTAGTTTATTGGGCACCCCCATACATCCTGTGAAAGGTGAAGCGCAGAAGCGTTTACAGCTCCCAACAGGGAAGTATGAAAAGTTCATACTTGCCTTTATGACTCGTACATTAAGGGCGTTAAAGCCTGAAGGGTCATTGGTTCTGTCAAGTTACATAAAGTGAGAGAATGATGAGTGTGTGGGGGGAAAGTTCCCGGTACATTTTATCTGTTTATGGCAAAGAGTGGCAGGTCCCTAATAATGTCAAATGCCAGGCCTGTGACTAGGAGGAGTGATATCTGGTCTGGGAGGGAAGAGGTGTTGGTAACGGCTGGGGACCTATAGGAGGAGGTCATAGGGCAAGTGAGGATGTAGTGAGAGAGGGTGTGAGAGTCGGGTTGGCCACAAAGTTTACAAACAGTGCGGTGAGGCTCAGGGTTGCCAATGTACTCCCATAGGTACCTGTACCCTAGACGCAGTCTCATGTATATAAGCTGTTGAGATCTAGTCAGGGATTGATATTCTTTGTAGTGGCGGTTGTCGTCACCGGTTACAGCGTCATAGTGGCATAGTGTGACGCTACCCCGTTGTTTCAGGTGTGTCCAATTTTCGTTGAATGCCTCTCGTTGTGTGGCGTGTTTGCGAGATTTGAGATGATTCAGGGAGAGGGCGAGAGTGGCTTCAGTATCTTCTTCTTGTGTAGCTTCTTTGGCAAGCCGATCCACAGTGTCACAGGCAGTTATTCCTATATGTGACGGGATCCAAAGAAACTTGACACGGATGTCATCAGTTTGTTCTAGCCCGGCAACGGCGGCTAGGGTGTGTTGGGCGGCAGGGGAGGAGGGGGAGGGTAATTTGAGCCTCGCTAGCGCAGAAGTGCTGTCACTGATTATAAGGAGGTTCCGGCGTTCAGTGCGAGCATAGGTCGCCCCCTCATGAATGCCCGCGAGGATGGCTATGCTTTCAGCATCAGTGGAGGAGGCCCAGTCGTGGACCCTGATTTTCCTGCAGGCCTGGCGCTCAGGAATCCACACAGCTGCCCCAGCGCTGCCCAGCGTGGTAACAGACCTATCACAGTAGACGAGGATAGGAGGGTGGGAGGTCTTTAGAGAGGAAGCGACATCATTAATGTGCTCAAGGCAGTTAAGTTTGAGCATATACCTCAGTTGGGTGGATTTACGACCAGGGAAGGTGTGGACGACAACATCAACACACGGGGAGGTCCACGGCGGTAGAGGCGGATGAGTGTATTCGGGAGGGAGAGAGATCGAGGGGGTGTAGAGGTGATAACGCAGGATGTCAGCAGCAGTGTGGACGGGCCAGAGTTGAGAGGGAGGGGGGTAAGTAATGGGGACAGGGCGGCGTAGGAGGGTGTTAAGATGTGAGTTCAGTGAGCGTGACAGGGGAGTCGGTTGCTCACTGCGAAGAAGTTTAACACCAAGAATGGCATTGAGAGCAGTAATTCGAACGCAGACGGGAAGCAGGATTAGTTCGCGCTGCATGACTTCTATTCTGGTGGTCATAGGGCAGCCGAGGATGAGTCTCATCGCTCTGTTTTGGATTGTCTCTATGCTTTGTTTCTCGCGCTGGGAGGCAACTACAAGGACAGGAGAGGCATAATCTATGACAGCTCTGACGATGGCAATGTAGATGAGACGTAGGACCCTGACAGAGGCTCCTGTGAGGCCGTGAGTGAGGGACTGGAGGGGCCTCGTTCGTTGGCGGCACTGGGAGATGACGTGGGCGGCGACAGCGGAGGTCGTGGCTCTGGTAGTGGCTCGCACAGGTAGACCAAGGTACCTGTAGGTGCGTACTTGATCGATGTCTTGTCCTTGCAGAATCAGTGGTGTCTGACGCCGGAAGCGTGAGATGAACTTGGTTTTAGTGTGTGAGATGACTAGCCCGAGTGTTTGACAGGTCCGGGCGAACGTGGAGAGTATAGGTTGTTCATGTTGCACTGTAGTAATTTGGAGGAGGATATCATCAGCGTAGCTTATGATGTGACGCAACAAGGAGGAGAAAAGGGAAGAGGAGGTGGAGGAAGAAGAGAAAGAGAAGGAAGAGGAGGAGGAGGAGGAGGAGGAAGGGAAACGTAGGGACAATTATCTCCAACAAATTGAGGAGAAGGAATAACAAGACTCCGACCATCTCTCAGTACAGGAGTTTGTTGTTGCAGTAATTGGCAGAGAGAGAACCCAACTGAATAAAGGAGAATATGAAAGAATTTATATCGGGTTTCATGGCACGAGTGAAATCAGTCAAGTGAGGAAATCTTTTTAGGAACAAAAATTGAATACCGAGTGAGGGATAATTTTCCACAATGATGATCTTTTACATAACTTTGTCTTACGTCTTAAAGAAAATTATATTGGTAATAAATAAACCCCCAAAATATATAAACA
>CAUDMG010001459.1:102500-275000 GCA_958450375.1 Homarus gammarus
AGATGGTCGGAGTCTTGTTGTTCCTTCTCCTCAATTTGTTGGAGATAATTGTCCCTACGTTTCCCTTCCTCCTCCTCCTCCTCCTTCTCTTTCTCTTCTTCCTCCACCTCCTCTTCCCTTTTCTCCTCCTTGTTGCGTCACATCATAAGCTACGCTGATGATATCCTCCTCCAAATTACTACAGTGCAACATGAACAACCTATACTCTCCACGTTCGCCCGGACCTGTCAAACACTCGGGCTAGTCATCTCACACACTAAAACCAAGTTCATCTCACGCTTCCGGCGTCAGACACCACTGATTCTGCAAGGACAAGACATCGATCAAGTACGCACCTACAGGTACCTTGGTCTACCTGTGCGAGCCACTACCAGAGCCACGACCTCCGCTGTCGCCGCCCACGTCATCTCCCAGTGCCGCCAACGAACGAGGCCCCTCCAGTCCCTCACTCACGGCCTCAAAGGAGCCTCTGTCAGGGTCCTACGTCTCATGTACATTGCCATCGTCAGAGCTGTCATAGATTATGCCTCTCCTGTCCTTGTAGTTGCCTCCCAGCGCGAGAAACAAAGCATAGAGAAAATCCAAAACAGAGCGATGAGACTCATCCTCGGCTGCCCTATGACCACCAGAATAGAAGTCATGCAGCGCGAACTAATCCTGCTTCCCGTCTGCGATCGAATTACTGCTCTCAATGCCATCCTTGGTGTTAAACTTCTTCGCAGTGAGCAACCGACTCCCCTGTCGCGCTCACTGAACTCACATCTTAACACCCTCCTGCGCCGGCCTGTCCCCATTACTTTCCCCCCTCCCTCTCAACTCTGGCCCGTCCACACTGCTGCTGACATCCTGCGTTATCACCTCTACACCCCCTCGACCTCTCTCCCTCCCGAGTACACTCATCCGCCTCTACCGCCGTGGACCTCCCCGTGTGTTGATGTTGTCGTCCACACCTTCCCTGGTCGTAAATCCACCCAACTGAGGTATATGCTCAAACTTAACTGCCTTGAGCAGATTAATGATGTCGCTTCCTCTCTAAAGACCTCCCACCCTCCTATCCTCGTCTACTGTGATAAGTCTGTTACCACGCTGGGCAGCGCTGGGGCAGCTGTGTGGATTCCTGAGCGCCAGGCCTGCAGGAAAATCAGGGTCCACGACTGGGCCTCCTCCACTGATGCTGAAAGCATAGCCATCCTCGCGGGCATTCATGAGGGGGCGACCTATGCTCGCACTGAACGCCGGAACCTCCTTATAATCAGTGACAGCACTTCTGCGCTAGCGAGGCTCAAATTACCCTCCCCCTCCTCCCCTGCCGCCCAACACACCCTAGCCGCCGTTGCCGGGCTAGAACAAACTGATGACATCCGTGTCAAGTTTCTTTGGATCCCGTCACATATAGGAATAACTGCCTGTGACACTGTGGATCGGCTTGCCAAAGAAGCTACACAAGAAGAAGATACTGAAGCCACTCTCGCCCTCTCCCTGAATCATCTCAAATCTCGCATACACGCCACACAACGAGAGGCATTCAACGAAAATTGGACACACCTGAAACAACGGGGTAGCGTCACACTATGCCACTATGACGCTGTAACCGGTGACGACAACCGCCACTACAAAGAATATCAATCCCTGACTCGATCTCAACAGCTTATATACATGAGACTGCGTCTAGGGTACAGGTACCTATGGGAGTACATTGGCAACCCTGAGCCTCACCGCACTGTTTGTAAACTTTGTGGCCAACCCGACTCTCACACCCTCTCTCACTACATCCTCACTTGCCCTATGACCTCCTCCTATAGGTCCCCAGCCGTTACCAACACCTCTTCCCTCCCAGACCAGATATCCCTCCTCCTAGTCACAGGCCTGGCATTTGACATTATTAGGGACCTGCCACTCTTTGCCATAAACAGATAAAATGTACCGGGAACTTTCCCCCCACACACTCATCATTCTCTCACTTTATGTAACTTGACAGAACCTATGACCCTTCAGGCTTTTACGCCCTTAATGTACGAGTCATAAAGGCAAGTATGAACTTTTCATACTTCCCTGTTGGGCGCTGTAAACGCTTCTGCGCTTCACCTTGCACAGGATGTAAGGGGGTGCCCAATAAACTAGCCCCCTCGGGGGCAAATCTGAATCTGAATCCTCCTTGTTGCTAGTGGGTTTATCAAGTTACTCTTATCGTTCTATCTCCCTATCACTTATCTATTGAATCGCTATACTGTATAATCATTTTCTAGCGTCCGTCTGTATAACAATTACCTCAGAGCTATATATATTAGATAACACGTATGATTTCACTCCTGATTGATAGCTCCATTTTATATGATTTATCGAAATGCAGTTCAGGAAAAAGTACTATTTCTGTCTCGTAATGCTAACGTGAGTTATGTCTGGCGAGGAAGCACAAGCCTAGGTTAATCATTTTCTTTGTGTTGTAGGTAAAACTTAGGCGTTTGTTCCTGTGAGTAGACTCCTAATGAAAGGCCTCTCCACAAGTACTGTACACATCTGAGGCGTCCAACTCCTTGAACGAACCTCCGAACTACTTATTGATTCTGATAGAGTTCCGTGACACTTTAGCTCCTGCCTATATAAGTAAGTGTCAGTGTGTGGAGAGCTTCACTGTTGTTCTTTTATGAACCTTTCAACGCCAAGATGAAAACAGATCAGTTCAGGTGATCCTCTGACAGCGACAACACTGGCTGACTCCTACCAAGACTACACAAACTACATGTGAGTTTGATGTTTCATTTATTTACCAACTTAAACTTTAACCAATTACTTTACTTTGACCTTTAGCATCGTTTAAAGGGCAACACAGCAATTTTCTACAACTGTGTTAATAAATAATTGACCCAGGTGAGAATAATTCCATTGTATTTACATTTCAGAGACTACGGCCATCATTTACTGTCATTACCAATTGTCGAATGTTAAAGAATGTTAAATGTTGATGATGAAGAAACATTTAACATTTAGTGTAATTAACTTTCTTTTATATATATTACACCATTAGTTAATATACGTGTTCGTTAAATAAATGGTAATGTGAAGATGTTTAAATTACGCTTCTTCACCTAAGATTCATGTTTCTCACCCACAACTCATGGTCATGTACGATGCCTAAACTTCACGCTGTGTCCGTCGTGTTCACAGAGAGAGGGAGAGTCAGGGCGGAACAGTAGCTGACTCAGACACAAGTTTACTCACATCAGCGGTTGAGGATCGTCGCTTCTCTTTTGTTTCTGTGATCTATTTTTTTTTACTGCATTAACAATTACTTCTAGCAGTTCATCTTGATGTTATTTATGGTCTTAGTTAATTATTTCCTGCTTGTTATTATTGATATACTATAAACGAGTAACATAATTCACAGCATTTATGGATAGTTTTACTTATAAGAGACATCCCTTCTATCTCTCTTATAACGCGACATCTCTCAGATCAGGAGTAAGAACACAGGAGAAGAACAACAGAGTGGAGTGTTTGTCTTGACGGGGTAGACAGCGAGAGCGTGACTGGGCACAGAAAAACTCCCTCAACACGAGGATGGGTTGGATGGCTTCCTCAATAGCCCATCGGAAGTCAGTGACACCATCTCCTCCACCAGCCACAACAAAAACCTTGGGATCTGAAAAAATATGAATTATTATCCTTAAGTGTCTCCAGTACACAGCTCAAGAGGCTGTCGACGTAACCATTGAGGGCTAACACTCACTGACCCACTAAGAGGAGTAAACAAAGGCTGGTAGTGGAATCAGTGAAGTCAGTACTACCATCAAAGTCTTCTGTACCTCTAACTTCAGTCCACTTCAGATTAATTGCTTCCTGATTACACTACCTGGATTTAATTAGAATGTTCTATGGCTCATTTGGACAGGTGGGAATGTGTTGGCTAAGGAAACACAGATAATATTTTGAAACTCGTCCGGTTGTGGTTCCTTTGTTACCCTTAGCGTATTGTTACTACGGCTCTATACTTGTGATTCGATATATTAAATAAGTCTGCATACAGTTTCCTTTGTACAACATAAACACAGTCAAACAAATCACATCAGTATACTTCACACATTTAAGCTTCGTTAAGTAATATTAAAATAAAGTCTATGTGTGTGTGACTTAATTTTATGTAAACAATATTTTGACTTCCAGGTAAGAAACTGAATTTTAAGGAAACTTTGTAAACCTTTCAATTCACTGGAAAATTTTGGTTGTGGGAGCATCTTGATAAACTTTGTATCTGCTGAATGGAGGAAGTTCTTACCCCGTCCTGATACTTTGTGATGGATTACTGGGCCGGGAAGGAAGAGGCTTGTTTGGAAGTTAGCCATTTTTACCGACACTTTTATGTGGGGAGACTTTATACCCTATGAGGGCTGCTACTGCCACCATTTATGAGGGCTTGAACTGTCACCATTTATAACAAAATATTCAGCTTATAAACTACCCTTAACCAAACTTAACCTAAACATTAACAGTATATACATATTAATAAAACATAAAACAATCGTGAAGCAAGGTGGTGGTGGGAGAGGCAATACAAGATTACAAATACTTAAGTGAGGAGCTGAGATGGCTGACGAGCAAGGCTGAGTATTGTAGAAGACGGTAGGTAGTCACTGTGCCGTAGGGTTCCAGGATAGGTGATCCTGTGGTCACTTCCCAGAGTGAACTGTCCTCTCCTCGAATTGGAGCTGACAAAGAAGACTGAGGCGGTGACGCAACAACCAGGATATGGAGAAGGGAAACCCGGGAGTGGTAACTAAGACGAGCCATACTCGTGTTTCGTCCCTAGATGGCGTTGCTCGTGGTGCTGGGTAGGTAGATGAAGACAATCGGTGGAGGGGTTCGTAACATTATGTTCTTATGTCAACATTAGTCGGACTGCTGTCAACCGTCTCGAAGTTATCCAGAGGAAAGCTGCTCGTATCATCCTTGGGGCTCCTCAGTGGACACGCTCTACTTCTCTATATACCGAACTTGGTCTTTCCCCCTTACAGGATCGTGTCCAGGAGTTTTACCTAAAAACTGCCGTTTCCATTCTACGGGATCCTCGGGGCAACTATGTCCAAACCAACTTGACTCCTGCTGTCCGAGACCGACCTCCATCTAGAAGACAGTGGCGAGGGTCACTCATCCGAGCCCTTCAGGAACACGACCTCCTGCCTGATATTGTTGTCACCCCTGCTGTTGGTTCGTCTCCTTCTCCCTGGCTGGATTTCAACCTGAAGTGATTGCCCTCGGTGGACCGCTCCCGAAATCCCAGGTGAACCCTGTTATTCTCTGCAAATACCACCTCTCCAGGATCGCCCACTGGTCCCCAGGTAGGGTCGTCCTCTACACTGATGGTTCTGTTGACCCCGCTACAGGTAGGGCCGGGGCTGGTGTCTACATCTTCCGTCCTGATGCCCCTGAGCCTATCAAACTGTCTCTCAGAGTTTCTGACGGGGCATCCTCCACTCAGGCTGAACTAATAGCCCTCCTTGCTGCCCTTCTCGCTGAGGAAGAAGCAGATGGTTTCTGCCCCTTGCTTGTCTGCTGCGATTCCAGGTCTGCTCTCGACGGGATCGCATTTGGATCAGGGGAAAATAAGGACCTCATCCTCCGAATACGAGGGTTAACATCCACACTTCAGGATGCAGGCCGTCCTGTGACATTCCTATGGATACCCAGTCATGTCGGTATCTTGGGGGCAGCAGATGGCCTTGCCAAGACTGGCTGCAACAAGGCCACACCTGACTACGTTGTTCCTCGAACACTCTTACAGATTAGGACCCAAATTCGCCGCAAACAGAGAGAAGCTCGGGAAGCAGCCATCCCCTGGACTCCCCGCCCACCTGGTACGATGTCCTCCGTAAACTTCCTGACCTCTCGTACGTCTACGGGAAAGGGTCGCGGAAAGGGGACGTGATTGCTGCCCGTATCATCACTGGGTATGAGTTTGCTTGGGAGATTGGTATTCCCGCATCCCCTGAGCAACGCTCTTGTGCATTATGCAGAAGACCCGACAGCAGCACCCTTTTCCACTACCTCCTAAGATGTCCCCACACACAACGCTTCCGTGACGCCTGCTGGACCACCACTCCACGACCCCCTGACGGAGACACGATGATCCTCCCCATACTGGCCAGATATTTTGTAAATAATATTGATTATGTGTTAAAGGAATATCCTTCCTTCCTTAAGCTTTAGTAAGCCCCTTTATAATATTTATACTGTATATACTTGTCACACTTGCCAGATGCTTCTGGTGTCATTGTACAGGGGTACCTAGTGACAGCACTAGGATCCCGCTTCCTCTATCAAGGAATAAACAATTGAAATTAAATTAAATTAAAGATATATGACTCCTGTCAGCCTTCCCTCCTCTGGTATCCCCTCCCCAGACGCTAATGACCCGTCGTTCACAACCTCTCCCTCCCTTCACGTGTCTTGGCGTCTGTTGTCATTCTATCGTATAAACCTTCCTGGCCTTATCGTAGCTTTTCCTTTCCTTTCTCTTACCGGAGTCTCACACTTATTTACCCTGGTTAAGTGGTTAAGTTATCATGCTCAAGGAGTTAAGTTGTACTCAAGGGTTAAATTGTCGTCGTATTCAAGGGGTTAAGTCGTCGTATTCAGGGGGTTAAGTAAGGTGAGGTGAGGTAGGTTAGGTGAGGTTCGGTTCTAATAAGTTCTGTCATTGTCGTTTCGATTTTGTTACCATCATCCAAACATCCCCTGTAAATTTTGCGCAATTCCATAAACCCTTCTGGCACTAACCGTCTCCTCCCCATTTACCGACACAAGTTCCGGAAAAAAGATTCTTTAACGCGAAGGAAAAGTTTAATAAGAGGATAGGAAAATGGATCTGGGGACTGATGTTCAAATGTTGGCTCGACAAACACTAGATTGGACGGAACCACAGAGATAATGGATTACTGGAGTGAGTAATGAAAGAGGGAGCTCAAGTTCCTCTTCCTCCTCAAATCATCGCCATCCTGGTCGCAGTTCTCTCACAATCACCTCCATTTTCCAACACACTTCAACCACGTCACAGCCTCCACCACCACCATCATTCGTCACTTCTCATTTATCTGTCCTCTCTAGGTATTATTTTTAATGGGGGTAATTTATTCATGGGGAGATAATGACCTGTGATATATTAACTCTAACCTGCTCATAACACACGAATAAACAACAGCTTTTAAGGGAGATGCTCACCAAAGTACTTGTTAACAGGGTCCTTACCCTGTTGAATACAATCATCTGGTGTTAGTCAAATAAACTACTAAAACTAGCGGCCCGTAGTGAAGGGGTTAAAGAAGCCAATATGACTGAATCAAAGATCATCTGCCACTTAATATAACACAAGACGACCTTACCTGCTGTAGTAGACAAGGCCATGTTACGTCAGGAAGCCGCCGGGTGCCATGACAAGTCCGCGCACCAAATATGGCCAACCTGCAGTTTATTTCGTTTCACCGGTGATTACACTTAAGCTAATCTGCCTCTCTACTAATTTAAAGCTCTTCATTGTTCAACATACTTGTAAACTAACACGTCACTCTTATTGATATTTCCTTCTCGCTTCCCTCACCATATACTGTATGAGGTGTCCCAGACAAATGTCCCTCCCTGCCTGCTTCCCTTCAAATCACAGTTTGTGAATTTACCTTAAAATAACGTAGTGTTTACACAGAGGTTTATCTAAGAATATTACAATATGAATTATTATCTAAAAGAACTGACAAACTAATAACGTTATTGAATGAATTACCTTGACGACACCAACGTAGTTTAAGAAATAGTCTTAATCCCCGGCGGTGTTGCTGCCACACTCTCACTTTTGTAACTGACTGTAATTAGCAGTTGTAGTCGTTCGTGAAGCGTTACAATTTTCAGTGTATTGGAAAATAAGTATTTTCAAGACACGTTAAGGTGGCGGCACACTGAGCACTTTCTTCCAAGCATTTTGCTGGCCGTTGGCCTGACAGCCCAGCAAGCAGCAGGATTCATGCTGTTGCGAGAAATGTGTTATATTTAAAATATAACACATAAATGGTGACATATTTCTATTTGTTCAGGATCTTCTTTGACCAGCCAACCGCCGCCACCTTTAAAGAAACCTCACGACGCATCCATTGCCTTTTCTTCAGCTTTTGCAGACACTTCACTTGGTTCAGCAATTGAAGAACTATAGCACAATCCTGCAAGGCCTCAACTGTAGTAATGGGATCCATGGTGAACCTCGTCTAGACGCTTTGTTGCGTTGGGCAGACGCGCCCATAAAACATCACAGTGTGACGCAAAACGTCTCTTTGTTTTGCTGGCCGTGTTTGCCAAACAAGTCTGGAGGAAAACGCCCAGTGTGCCGCCGCCTCTGATCATCTTCTTATGGTTGAAGTAGATAATTGAATAACAATCTGAGCAACGTACTAAAATTTAATAAAACAATATGATAAAAATAAATTGTTTAAACATAAAAGTTATTTATAAAACGCCAAACATCACGACATTAACTATGGGTAATATTCAAATTATACAATTTGTCACAAAGAAAAAATAATGTATTCATTATTAAACATCAAAATATTCACGCAGTTACAAAAACAACTGACGTATTATCTGAGTATAGTTATTTGCACTGTACCTGCCGTAATCTTATTTACATGAATCTTTAAAAGACTGATCAGTTTACGGTCTCGGTAAAAAATACAAGAATTCCTGTAAAAAACAACAGAAAATATGACCTAAAATATTTAAGCTAATAAGAGAATCGATATAAATAAATCCTCAGATGATTTTCAATACATAATTTCAATTCAGTGTTTGGAGGTGTCATTCCGTGTGCTCATTCATTCTCGTGGTCTTGAGGAGGAGGCAGCTGTGAGACTGACAGCCAGGTGTGTCAATGTCACACACAGTATAACTAATAATTATTCATTGAATCAGACTAGAATTAATATCTCCTCTAGTGTGACTTTTATAACTAGAAGGTCGTTACTACAGGTTAATGACCATGAAATGACGCTCGTTAAACGCGTATCATCCATGATTTATTTCAGGTTTCCATTACACATCTTGTTTAGGATCCCAAAATAAGGACCTCTGCATTGAAACGTTTACTTTAGTGATTTAATTTAGTTTTTACAATTATTTACCATTTTTTTACCATTATTTACAATTAATCTCCAAATTTGCTTTTATTTTACTCCTGTGCGACTCCTTAACACATGTGACGTAATAATTCCTTAGTTAAGAGAGGTCATAAACTTATTGAAGAATTAGTCATTAACCCGAACTGACAGAAAAATCCCTCAAGAGCGACACATATAAATCAGTCAAGTCAGAATAGGTGGAGGTTGATTTAATAGATGGAAAAATATCCTTCCAAGGTGAACTAAGAAGAAAAACTTGAAAACACATGAAAATAAACACAGGTGAAATACAAACGAGAGACAGACAAGTTTAATTGGGGGAGACAGGGGAGACAGGGGAGAGACAGGGAGAGACAGCCGAGGAGACAGGGGAGAGACAGCCGAGGAGACAGGGGAGAGACAGCGGAGAGACAGGGGAGAGACAGCCGAGGAGACAGGGGAGAGACAGGGGAGACAGGGGAGAGACAGCGTACCAGACAGGTGAAAGACAGCCGAGGAGACAGGTGAGAGACAGGGGAGACAGGGGAGAGACAGCGTACCAGACAGGTGAAAGACAGCCGAGGAGACAGGTGAGAGACAGGGGAGACACAGGGGAGAGACAGCGTACCAGACAGGTGAAAGACAGCCGAGGAGACAGGTGAGAGACAGGGGAGACAGGGGAGAGACAGCGTACCAGACAGGTGAGAGACAGCCGAGGAGACAGGTGAGAGACAGGGGAGAGACAGCGTACCAGACAGGTGAAGACAGCCGAGGAGACAGGTGAGAGACAGGGGAGAGACAGCGTACCAGACAGGTGAAAGACAGCCGAGGAGACAGGTGAGAGACAGGGGAGAGACAGCGTACCAGACAGGTGAAAGACAGCCGAGGAGACAGGTGAGAGACAGGGAGACAGGGGAGAGACAGCGTACCAGACAGGTGAAAGACAGCCGAGGAGACAGGTGAGAGACAGGGGAGACAGGGGAGAGACAGCGTACCAGACAGGTGAAAGACAGCCGAGGAGACAGGTGAGAGACTGGGAGACAGGGAGAGACAGCGTACCAGACAGGTGAAAGACAGCCGAGGAGACAGGTGAGAGACAGGGGAGACAGGGAGAGACAGCGTACCAGACAGGTGAAAGACAGCCGAGGAGACAGGTGAGAGACAGGGGAGACAGGGGAGAGACAGCGTACCAGACAGGTGAAAGACAGCCGAGGAGACAGGTGAGAGACAGGGGAGACAGGGGAGAGACAGCGTACCAGACAGGTGAAAGACAGCCGAGGAGACAGGTGAGAGACAGGGGAGACAGGGGAGAGACAGCGTACCAGACAGGTGAAAGACAGCCGAGGAGACAGGTGAGAGACAGGGGAGAGACAGCGTACCAGACAGGTGAAAGACAGCCGAGGAGACAGGTGAGAGACAGGGGAGACAGGGGAGAGACAGCGTACCAGACAGGTGAAAGACAGCCGAGGAGACAGGTGAGAGACAGGGGAGACAGGGGAGAGACAGCGTACCAGACAGGTGAAAGACAGCCGAGGAGACAGGTGAGAGACAGGGGAGACAGGGGAGAGACAGCGTACCAGACAGGTGAAAGACAGCCGAGGAGACAGGTGAGAGACAGGGGAGACAGGGGAGAGACAGCGTACCAGACAGGTGAAAGACAGCCGAGGAGACAGGTGAGAGACAGGGGAGACAGGGGAGAGACAGCGTACCAGACAGGTGAAAGACAGCCGAGGAGACAGGTGAGAGACAGGGGAGACAGGGAGAGACAGCGTACCAGACAGGTGAAAGACAGCCGAGGAGACAGGTGAGAGACAGGGGAGACAGGGGAGAGACAGCGTACCAGACAGGTGAAAGACAGCCGAGGAGACAGGTGAGAGACAGGGGAGACAGGGGAGAGACAGCGTACCAGACAGGTGAAAGACAGCCGAGGAGACAGGTGAGAGACAGGGGAGAGACAGCGTACCAGACAGGTGAAAGACAGCCGAGGAGACAGGTGAGACAGGGGAGACAGGGAGAGACAGCGTACCAGATAGGTTGAAAGACAGCCGAGGAGACAGGTGAGAGACAGGGGAGGAGAGACAGCGTACCAGACAGGTGAAAGACAGCCGAGGAGACAGGTGAGAGACAGGGGAGACAGGGGAGAGACAGCGTACCAGACAGGTGAAAGACAGCCGAGGAGACAGGTGAGAGACAGGGGAGACAGGGGAGAGACAGCGTACCAGACAGGTGAAAGACAGCCGAGGAGACAGGTGAGAGACAGGGGAGACAGGGAGAGATAGCGTACCAGACAGGTGAAAGACAGCCGAGGAGACAGGTGAGAGACAGGGGAGACAGGGAGAGACAGCGTACCAGACAGGTGAAAGACAGCCGAGGAGACAGGTGAGAGACAGGGGAGAGACAGCGTACCAGACAGGTGAAAGACAGCCGAGGAGACAGGTGAGAGACAGGGGAGACAGGGGAGAGACAGCGTACCAGACAGGTGAAAGACAGCCGAGGAGACAGGTGAGAGGGACAGGGGAGAGACAGCGTACCAGACAGGTGAAAGACAGCCGAGGAGACAGGTGAGAGACAGGGAGACAGGGAGAGACAGCGTACCAGACAGGTGAAAGACAGCCGAGGAGACAGGTGAGAGACAGGGGAGACAGGGGAGAGACAGCGTACCAGACAGGTGAAAGACAGCCGAGGAGACAGGTGAGAGACAGGGGAGACAGGGGAGAGACAGCGTACCAGACAGGTGAAAGACAGCCGAGGAGACAGGTGAGAGACAGGGGAGACAGGGGAGAGACAGCGTACCAGACAGGTGAAAGACAGCCGAGGAGACAGGTGAGAGACAGGGGAGACAGGGAGAGACAGCGTACCAGACAGGTGAAAGACAGCCGAGGAGACAGGTGAGAGACAGGGGAGACAGGGAGAGACAGCGTACCAGACAGGTGAAAGACAGCCGAGGAGACAGGTGAGAGACAGGGGAGACAGGGGAGAGACAGCGTACCAGACAGGTGAAAGACAGCCGAGGAGACAGGTGAGAGACAGGGGAGAGACAGCGTACCAGACAGGTGAAAGACAGCCGAGGAGACAGGTGAGAGACAGGAAAGACAGGGGAGAGACAGCGTACCAGACAGGTGAAAGACAGCCAAGGAGACAGGTGAGAGACAGGGGAGACAGGGGAGAGACAGCGTACCAGACAGGTGAAAGACAGCCGAGGAGACAGGGGAGACAGGGGAGAGACAGCGTACCAGACAGGTGAAAGACAGCCGAGGAGACAGGTGAGAGACAGGGAGACAGGGGAGAGACAGCGTACCAGACAGGTGAAAGACAGCCGAGGAGACAGGTGAGAGACAGGGGAGACAGGGGAGAGACAGCGTACCAGACAGGTGAAAGACAGCCGAGGAGACAGGTGAGAGACAGGGGAGACAGGGGGAGACAGCGTACCAGACAGGTGAAAGACAGCCGAGGAGACAGGTGAGAGACAGGGGAGACAGGGGAGAGACAGCGTACCAGACAGGTGAAAGACAGCCGAGGAGACAGGTGAGAGACAGGGGAGACAGGTGAGAGACAGCGTACCAGACAGGTGAAAGACAGCCGAGGAGACAGGTGAGAGACAGGGGAGACAGGGGAGAGACAGCGTACCAGACAGGTGAAAGACAGCCAAGGAGACAGGTGAGAGACAGGGGAGACAGGGGAGAGACAGCGTACCAGACAGGTGAAAGACAGCCGAGGAGACAGGGGAGACAGGGGAGAGACAGCGTACCAGACAGGTGAAAGACAGCCGAGGAGACAGGTGAAGACAGGGGAGACAGGGGAGAGACAGCGTACCAGACAGGTGAAAGACAGCCGAGGAGACAGGTGAGAGACAGGGGAGACAGGGGAGAGACAGCGTACCAGACAGGTGAAAGACAGCCGAGGAGACAGGTGAGAGACAGGGGAGAGACAGCGTACCAGACAGGTGAGACAGCCGAGGAGACAGGGGAGACAGGGGAGAGACAGCGTACCAGACAGGTGAAAGACAGCCGAGGAGACAGGTGAGAGACAGGGGAGACAGGGGAGAGACAGCGTACCAGACAGGTGAAAGACAGCCGAGGAGACAGGTGAGAGACAGGGAGACAGGGGAGAGACAGCGTACCAGACAGGTGAAAGACAGCCGAGGAGACAGGTGAGAGACAGGGGAGACAGGGGAGAGACAGCGTACCAGACAGGTGAAAGACAGCCGAGGAGACAGGTGAGAGACAGGGGAGACAGGGAGAGACAGCGTACCAGACAGGTGAAAGACAGCCGAGGAGACAGGTGAGAGACAGGGGAGACAGGGGAGAGACAGCGTACCAGACAGGTGAAAGACAGCCGAGGAGACAGGTGAGAGACAGGGGAGACAGGGGAGAGACAGCGTACCAGACAGGTGAAAGACAGCCGAGGAGACAGGTGAGAGACAGGGGAGACAGGGGAGAGACAGCGTACCAGACAGGTGAAAGACAGCCGAGGAGACAGGTGAGAGACAGGGGAGACAGGGAGAGACAGCGTACCAGACAGGTGAAAGACAGCCGAGGAGACAGGTGAGAGACAGGGGAGACAGGGGAGAGACAGCGTACCAGACAGGTGAAAGACAGCCGAGGAGACAGGTGAGAGACAGGGGAGACAGGGGAGAGACAGCGTACCAGACAGGTGAAAGACAGCCGAGGAGACAGGTGAGAGACAGGGGAGACAGGGGAGAGACAGCGTACCAGACAGGTGAAAGACAGCCGAGGAGACAGGTGAGAGACAGGGGAGACAGGGGAGAGACAGCGTACCAGACAGGTGAAAGACAGCCAAGGAGACAGGTGAGAGACAGGGGAGACAGGGGAGAGACAGCGTACCAGACAGGTGAAAGACAGCCGAGGAGACAGGTGAGAGACAGGGGAGACAGGGGAGAGACAGCGTACCAGACAGGTGAAAGACAGCCGAGGAGACAGGTGAGAGACAGGGGAGAGACAGCGTACCAGACAGGTGAAAGACAGCCGAGGAGACAGGTGAGAGACAGGGAGACAGGGGAGAGACAGCGTACCAGACAGGTGAAAGACAGCCGAGGAGACAGGTGAGAGACAGGGGAGACAGGGGAGAGACAGCGTACCAGACAGGTGAAAGACAGCCGAGGAGACAGGGGAGACAGGGGAGAGACAGCGTACCAGAAAGGTGAAAGACAGCCGAGGAGACAGGTGAGAGACAGGAGAGACAGGGGAGAGACAGCGTACCAGACAGGTGAAAGACAGCCGAGGAGACAGTGAGAGACAGGGGAGACAGGGGAGAGACAGCGTACCAGACAGGTGAAAGACAGCCGAGGAGACAGGTGAGAGACAGGGGAGACAGGTGGGGGACAGCGTACCAGACAGGTGAAAGACAGCCGAGGAGACAGGTGAGAGACAGGGGAGACAGGGGAGAGACAGCGTACCAGACAGGTGAAAGACAGCCGAGGAGACAGGTGAGAGACAGGGGAGACAGGTGAGAGACAGCGTACCAGACAGGTGAAAGACAGCCGAGGAGACAGGTGAGAGACAGGGGAACAGGGAGAGACAGCGTACCAGACAGGTGAAAGACAGCCAGGAGACAGGTGAGAGACAGGGGAGACAGGGGAGAGACAGCGTACCAGACAGGTGAAAGACAGCCGAGGAGACAGGAGAGACAGGGGAGAGACAGCGTACCAGACAGGTGAAAGACAGCCGAGGAGACAGGTGAAAGACAGGGGAGACAGGGGAGAGACAGCGCACCAGACAGGTGAAAGACAGCCGAGGAGACAGGTGAGAGGCAGGGGAGACAGGGGAGAGACAGCGTACCAGACAGGTGAAAGACAGCCGAGGAGACAGGTGAGAGACAGCTGAGGAGACAGGGGAGAGACAGCGTACCAGACAGGTGAAAGACAGCCGAGGAGACAGGTGAGAGACAGGGGAGAGACAGCGTACCAGACAGGTGAAAGACAGCCGAGGAGACAGGTGAGAGACAGGGGAGAGACAGCGTACCAGACAGGTGAAAGACAGCCGAGGAGACAGGTGAGAGACAGGGGAGACAGGGGAGAGACAGCGTACCAGACAGGTGAAAGACAGCCGAGGAGACAGGTGAGAGACAGGGGAGACACGGGAGAGACAGCGTACCAGACAGGTGAAAGACAGCCAAGGAGACAGGTGAGAGACAGGGGAGACAGGGGAGAGACAGCGTACCAGACAGGTGAAAGACAGCCGAGGAGACAGGTGAGAGACAGGGGAGACAGGGGAGAGACAGCGTACCAGACAGGTGAAAGACAGCCGAGGAGACAGGTGAGAGACAGGGGAGACAGGGGAGAGACAGCGTACCAGACAGGTGAAAGACAGCCGAGGAGACAGGTGAGAGACAGGGGAGACAGGGGAGAGACAGCGTACCAGACAGGTGAAAGACAGCCGAGGAGACAGGTGAGAGACAGGGGAGACAGGGGAGAGACAGCGTACCAGACAGGTGAAAGACAGCCGAGGAGACAGGTGAGAGACAGGGGAGACAGGGGAGAGACAGCGTACCAGACAGGTGAAAGACAGCCGAGGAGACAGGTGAGAGACAGGGAGACAGGGAGAGACAGCGTACCAGACAGGTGAAAGACAGCCGAGGAGACAGGTGAGACAGGGGAGACAGGGGAGAGACAGCGTACCAGACAGGTGAAAGACAGCCGAGGAGACAGGTGAGAGACAGGGGAGACAGGGGAGAGACAGCGTACCAGACAGGTGAAAGACAGCCGAGGAGACAGGTGAGAGACAGGGGAGACAGGGGAGAGACAGCGTACCAGACAGGTGAAAGACAGCCGAGGAGACAGGTGAGAGACAGGGGAGACAGGGGAGAGACAGCGTACCAGACAGGTGAAAGACAGCCGAGGAGACAGGTGAGAGACAGGGGAGACAGGGGAGAGACAGCGTACCAGACAGGTGAAAGACAGCCGAGGAGACAGGTGAGACAGGGGAGACAGGGGAGAGACAGCGTACCAGACAGGTGAAAGACAGCCAAGGAGACAGGTGAGACAGGGGAGACAGGGGAGAGACAGCGTACCAGACAGGTGAAAGACAGCCGAGGAGACAGGTGAGAGACAGGGAGACAGGGGAGAGACAGCGTACCAGACAGGTGAAAGACAGCCGAGGAGACAGGTGAGAGACAGGGGAGAGACAGCGTACCAGACAGGTGAAAGACAGCCGAGGAGACAGGTGGAGACAGGGAGACAGCGGAGAGACAGCGTACCAGACAGGTGAAAGACAGCCGAGGAGACAGGTGAGAGACAGGGGAGACAGGGGAGAGACAGCGTACCAGACAGGTGAAAGACAGCCGAGGAGACAGGTGAGAGACAGGGAGACAGGGGAGAGACAGCGTACCAGACAGGTGAAAGACAGCCAAGGAGACAGGTGAGAGACAGGGGAGACAGGGGAGAGACAGCGTACCAGACAGGTGAAAGACAGCCGAGGAGACAGGGGAGACAGGGGAGAGACAGCGTACCAGACAGGTGAAAGACAGCCGAGGAGACAGGTGAGAGACAGGGGAGACAGGGGAGAGACAGCGTACCAGACAGGTGAAAGACAGCCGAGGAGACAGGTGAGAGACAGGGGAGACAGGGGAGAGACAGCGTACCAGACAGGTGAAAGACAGCCGAGGAGACAGGTGAGAGACAGGGGAGACAGGGGAGAGACAGCGTACCAGACAGGTGAAAGACAGCCAAGGAGACAGGTGAGAGACAGGGGAGACAGGTGAGAGACAGCGTACCAGACAGGTGAAAGACAGCCGAGGAGACAGGTGAGAGACAGGGGAGACAGGGGAGAGACAGCGTACCAGACAGGTGAAAGACAGCCAAGGAGACAGGTGAGAGACAGGGGAGACAGGTGAGAGACAGCGTACCAGACAGGTGAAAGACAGCCGAGGAGACAGGTGAGAGACAGCTGAGGAGACAGGGGAGAGACAGCGTACCAGACAGGTGAAAGACAGCCGAGGAGACAGGTGAGAGACAGGGGAGACAGGGGAGAGACAGCGTACCAGACAGGTGAAAGACAGCCGAGGAGACAGGGGAGACAGGGGAGAGACAGCGTACCAGACAGGTGAAAGACAGCCGAGGAGACAGGTGAGAGACAGGGGAGACAGGGGAGAGACAGCGTACCAGACAGGTGAAAGACAGCCGAGGAGACAGGTGAAAGACAGGGGAGACAGGGGAGAGACAGCGTACCAGACAGGTGAAAGACAGCCGAGGAGACAGGTGAGAGACAAGGGAGACAGGGGAGAGACAGCGTACCAAACAGGTGAAAGACAGCCGAGGAGACAGGTGAGAGACAGGGAGACAGGGGAGAGACAGCGTACCAGACAGGTGAAAGACAGCCGAGGAGACAGGTGAGAGATAGGGGAGACAGGGGAGAGACAGCGTACCAGACAGGTGAAAGACAGCCGAGGAGACAGGTGAGAGACAGGGGAGACAGGGGAGAGACAGCGTACCAGACAGGTGAAAGACAGCCGAGGAGACAGGTGAGAGACAGGGGAGACAGGGGAGAGACCGCCTAGGAGACAGGTGAGACAGGGGAGACAGGGGAGAGACAGCGTACCAGACAGGTGAAAGACAGCCGAGGAGACAGGTGAGAGACAGGGGAGACAGGGGAGAGACAGCGTACCAGACAGGTGAAAGACAGCCGAGGAGACAGGTGAGACAGGGGAGACAGGGGAGAGACAGCGTACCAGACAGGTGAAAGACAGCCGAGGAGACAGGGGAGACAGGGGGAGAGACAGCGTACCAGACAGGTGAAAGACAGCCGAGGAGACAGGTGAGAGACAGGGGAGACAGGGAGAGATAGCGTACCAGACAGGTGAAAGACAGCCGAGGAGACAGGTGAAAGACAGGGGAGACAGGGGAGAGACAGCGTACCAGACAGGTGAAAGACAGCCGAGGAGACAGGTGAGAGGCAGGGGAGACAGGGGAGAGACAGCGTACCAAACAGGTGAAAGACTGCCGAGGAGACAGGTGAGAGACAGCTGAGGAGACAGGGGAGAGACAGCGTACCAGACAGGTGAAAGACAGCCGAGGAGACAGGTGAGAGACAGGGGAGAGACAGCGTACCAGACAGGTGAAAGACAGCCGAGGTGACAGGTGAGAGGCAGGGGAGAGACAGCGTACCAGACAGGTGAAAGACAGCCGAGGAGACAGGTGAGAGACAGGGGAGACAGGGGAGAGACAGCGTACCAGAAAGGTGAAAGAGAGCCGAGGAGACAGGTGAGAGACAGGGGAGACACGGGAGAAACAGCGTACCAGACAGGTGAAAGACAGCCGAGGAGACAGGTGAGAGACAGGGGAGAGACAGCGTACCAGACAGGTGAAAGACAGCCGAGGAGACAGGTGAGACAGGGGAGACAGGGGAGAGACAGCGTACCAGACAGGTGAAAGACAGCCGAGGAGACAGGGGAGACAGGGGAGACAGGGGAGAGACAGCGTACCAGACAGGTGAAAGACAGCCAAGGAGACAGGTGAGACAGGGGAGACAGGGGAGAGACAGCGTACCAGACAGGTGAAAGACAGCCGAGGAGACAGGGGAGACAGGGGAGAGACAGCGTACCAGACAGGTGAAAGACAGCCGAGGAGACAGGTGAGAGACAGGGGAGACAGGGGAGAGACAGCGTACCAGAAAGGTGAAAGACAGCCGAGGAGACAGGGGAGACAGGGGAGACAGGGGAGAGACAGCGTACCAGAAAGGTGAAAGACAGCCGAGGAGACAGGTGAGAGACAGGGGAGACAGGGGAGAGACAGCGTACCAGAAAGGTGAAAGACAGCCGAGGAGACAGGGGAGACAGGGGAGAGACAGCGTACCAGACAGGTGAAAGACAGCCGAGGAGACAGGTGAGACAGGGGAGACAGGGGAGAGACAGCGTACCAGACAGGTGAAAGACAGCCGAGGAGACAGGTGAGAGACAGCTGAGGAGACAGGGGAGAGACAGCGTACCAGACAGGTGAGAGACAGCCGAGGAGACAGGTGAGAGACAGGGGAGACAGGGGAGAGACAGCGTACCAGACAGGTGAAAGACAGCCGAGGAGACAGGTGAGAGACAGCTGAGGAGACAGGGGAGAGACAGCGTACCAGACAGGTGAGAGACAGCCGAGGAGACAGGTGAGAGACAGGGGAGACAGGGGAGAGACAGCGTACCAGACAGGTGAAAGACAGCCGAGGAGACAGGTGAGACGGGGGAGACAGGGGAGAGACAGCGTACCAGACAGGTGAAAGACAGCCAAAGAGACAGGTGAGACAGGGGAGACAGGGGAGAGACAGCGTACCAGACAGGTGAAAGACAGCCGAGGAGACAGGTGAGAGACAGGGGAGACAGGGGAGAGACAGCGTACCAGACAGGTGAAAGACAGCCGAGGAGACAGCTGAGAGACAGGGGAGACAGGGGAGAGACAGCGTACCAGACAGGTGAAAGACAGCCAAGGAGACAGGGGAGAGACAGGGGAGACAGGGGAGAGTCAGCGTACCAGAAAGGTGAAAGACAGCCGAGGAGACAGGTGAGAGACAGGGGAGACAGGGGAGAGACAGCGTACCAGACAGGTGAAAGACAGCCAAGGAGACAGGTGAGAGACAGGGGAGACAGGGGAGAGACAGCGTACCAGACAGGTGAAAGACAGCCGAGGAGACAGGTGAGAGACAGGGGAGACAGGGGAGAGACAGCGTACCAGACAGGTGAAAGACAGCCGAGGAGACAGGTGAGAGACAGGGGAGACAGGGGAGAGACAGCGTACCAGACAGGTGAAAGACAGCCGAGGAGACAGGTGAGAGACAGGAGAGACAGGGGAGAGACAGCATACCAGACAGGTGAAAGACAGCCAATGAGACAGGTGAGAGACAGGGGAGACAGGGGAGAGACAGCGTACCAGACAGGTGAAAGACAGCCGAGGAGACAGGGGAGACAGGGGAAAGACAGCGTACCAGACAGGTGAAAGATAGCCGAGGAGACAGGTGAGAGACAGGGGAGACAGGGGAGAGACAGCATACCAGACAGGTGAAAGACAGCCGAGGAGACAGGTGAAGACAGGGGAGACAGGGGAGAGACAGCGTACCAGACAGGTGAAAGACAGCCGAGGAGACAGGTGAGAGACAACTGAGGAGACAGGGGAGAGACAGCGTACCAGACAGGTGAAAGACAGCCAAGGAGACAGGTGAGAGACAGGGGAGACAGGTGAGAGACAGCGTACCAGACAGGTGAAAGACAGCCGAGGAGACAGGTGAGAGACAGGGGAGACAGGGGAGAACAGCGTACCAGACAGGTGAAAGACAGCCAAGGAGACAGGTGAGAGACAGGGGAGACAGGTGAGAAACAGCGTACCAGACAGGTGAAAGACAGCCAAGGAGACAGGTGAGAGACAGCTGAGGAGACAGGGGAGAGACAGCGTACCAGACAGGTGAAAGACAGCCAAGGAGACAGGTGAGAGACAGGGGAGACAGGGGAGAGACAGCGTACCAGACAGGTGAAAGACAGCCGAGGAGACAGGGGAGACAGGGGAGAGACAGCGTACCAGACAGGTGAAAGACAGCCGAGGAGACAGGTGAAAGACAGGGGAGACAGGGGAGAGACAGCGTACCAGACAGGTGAAAGACAGCCGAGGAGACAGGTGAAAGACAGGGGAGACAGGGGAGAGACAGCGTACCAGACAGGTGAAAGACAGCCGAGGAGACAGGTGAGAGACAGGGGAGACAGGGGAGAGACAGCGTACCAAACAGGTGAAAGACTGCCGAGGAGACAGGGGAGAGACAGGGGAGACAGGGGAGATACAGCGTACCAGACAGGTGAAAGACAGCCGAGGAGACAGGTGAGAGATAGGGGAGACAGGGGAGAGACAGCGTACCAGACAGGTGAACGACAGCCGAGGAGACAGGTGAGAGACAGGGGAGACAGGGGAGAGACAGCGTACCAGACAGGTGAAAGACAGCCGAGGAGACAGGTGAGAGACAGGGGAGACAGGGGAGAGACCGCCTAGGAGACAGGTGAGACAGGGGAGACAGGGGAGAGACAGCGTACCAGACAGGTGAAAGACAGCCGAGGAGACAGGTGAGAGACAGGGGAGACAGGGGAGAGAGAGCGTACCAGACAGGTGATGACAGCCAAGGAGACAGGTGAGACAGGGGAGACAGGGGAGAGACAGCGTACCAGACAGGTGAAAGACAGCCGAGGAGACAGGGGAGACAGGGGGAGAGACAGCGTACCAGACAGGTGAAAGACAGCCGAGGAGACAGGTGAGAGACAGGGGAGACAGGGAGAGATAGCGTACCAGACAGGTGAAAGACAGTCGAGGAGACAGGTGAGAGACAGCTGAGGAGACAGGGGAGAGACAGCGTACCAGACAGGTGAAAGACAGCCGAGGAGACAGGTGAGAGACAGGGGAGACAGGGGAGAGACAGCGTACCAGACAGGTGAAAGACAGCCGAGGAGACAGGTGAGACAGGGGAGACAGGGGAGAGACAGCGTACCAGACAGGTGAAAGACAGCCGAGGAGACAGGGGAGACAGGGGAGAGACAGCGTACCAGACAGGTGAAAGACAGCCGAGGAGACAGGTGAGAGACAGGGGAGACAGGGAGAGATAGCGTACCAGACAGGTGAAAGACAGTCGAGGAGACAGGTGAGAGACAGCCGGGGAGACAGGGGAGAGACAGCGTACCAGACAGGTGAAAGACAGCCGAGGAGACAGGTGAGAGACAGGGGAGACAGGGGAGAGACAGCGTACCAGACAGGTGAAAGACAGCCGAGGAGACAGGTGAGAGACAGTAGACAAGGGAGAGACAGCGTACCAGACAGGTGAAAGACAGCCGAGGAGACAGGTGAGAGACAGGGGAGACAGGGGAGAGACAGCGTACCAGACAGGTGAAAGACAGCCGAGGAGACAGGTGAGAGACAGGGGAGACAGGGGAGAGACAGCCGAGGAGACAGGTGAGACAGGGGAGACAGGGGAGAGACAGCGTACCAGACAGGTGAAAGACAGCCGAGGAGACAGGTGAGAGACAGGGGAGACAGGGGAGAGACAGCGTACCAGACAGGTGAAAGACAGCCGAGGAGACAGGTGAGAGACAGGGGAGACAGGGGAGAGACAGCGTACCAGACAGGTGAAAGACAGCCGAGGAGACAGGTGAGAGACAGGGGAGACAGGGGAGAGACAGCCGAGGAGACAGGTGAGACAGGGGAGACAGGGGAGAGACAGCGTACCAGACAGGTGAAAGACAGCCGAGGAGACAGGTGAGAGACAGGGGAGACAGGGGAGAGACAGCGTACCAGACAGGTGAAAGACAGCCAAGGAGACAGGTGAGACAGGGGAGAGACAGCGTACCAGACAGGTGAAAGACAGCCGAGGAGACAGGTGAGAGACAGCTGAGGAGACAGGGGAGAGACAGCGTACCAGACAGGTGAGAGACAGCCGAGGAGACAGGTGAGAGACAGGGGAGACAGGGGAGAGACAGCGTACCAGACAGGTGAAAGACAGCCGAGGAGACAGGTGAGAGACAGGGGAGACAGGGGAGAGACAGCGTACCAGACAGGTGAAAGACAGCCAAGGAGACAGGTGAGACAGGGGAGACAGGGGAGAGACAGCGTACCAGACAGGTGAAAGACAGCCGAGGAGACAGGTGAGACAGGGGAGAGACGGCGTACCAGACAGGTGAAAGACAGCCAAGGAGACAGGGGAGAGACAGCGTACCAGACAGGTGAAAGACAGCCTAGGAGACAGGTGAGAGACAGGGGAGACAGGGGAGAGACAGCGTACCAGACAGGTGAAAGACAGCCGAGGAGACAGGTGAGAGACAGCTGAGGAGACAGGGGAGACAGGGGAGAGACAGCGTACCAGACAGGTGAAAGACAGCCGAGGAGACAGGTGAGAGACAGGGGAGACAGGGGAGAGACAGCGTACCAGACAGGTGAAAGACAGCCGAGGAGACAGCTGAGAGACAGGGGAGACAGGGGAGAGACAGCCGAGGAGACAGGTGAGACAGGGGAGACAGGGGAGAGACAGCGTACCAGACAGGTGAAAGACAGCCGAGGAGACAGGTGAGAGACAGGGGAGACAGGTGAGAGACAGCGTACCAGAAAGGTGAAAGACAGCCGAGGAGACAGGTGAGAGACAGGGGAGACAGGGGAGAGACAGCGTACCAGACAGGTGAAAGACAGCCAAGGAGACAGGTGAGAGACAGGGGAGACAGGGGAGAGACAGCGTACCAGACAGGTGAAAGACAGCCGAGGAGACAGGGGAGACAGGGGAAAGACAGCGTACCAGAAAGGTGAAAGACAGCCGAGGAGACAGGTGAGAGACAGGGGAGACAGGGGAGAGACAGCGTACCAGACAGGTGAAAGACAGCCGAGGAGACAGGTGAGAGAGACAGCTGAGGAGACAGGGGAGAGACAGCATACCAGACAGGTGAAAGACAGCCAAGGAGACAGGTGAGAGACAGGGGAGACAGGTGAGAGACAGCGTACCAGACAGGTGAAAGACAGCCGAGGAGACAGGTGAGAGACAGGGGAGACAGGTGAGAGACAGCGTACGAGACAGGTGAAAGACAGCCGAGGAGACAGGTGAGAGACAGCTGAGGAGACAGGGGAGACAGGGGAGAGACAGGGGAGAGAGGGGAGAGACAGCGTACCAGACAGGTGAAAGACAGCCGAGGAGACAGGTGAGAGACAGGGGAGACAGGTGAGAGACAGCGTACCAGACAGGTGAAAGACAGCCGAGGAGACAGGTGAGAGACAGGAGAGACAGGGGAGAGACAGCGTACCAGACAGGTGAAAGACAGCCGAGGAGACAGGTGAGACAGGGGAGACAGGGGAGAGACAGCGTACCAGACAGGTGAAAGACAGCCGAGGAGACAGGTGAGAGACAGGGGAGACAGGGGAGAGACAGCGTACCAGACAGGTGAAAGACAGCCGAGGAGACAGGTGAGAGACAGGGGAGACAGGGAGAGACAGCGTACCAGACAGGTGAAAGACAGCCAAGGAGACAGGTGAGAGACAGGGGAGACAGGGGAGAGACAGCGTACCAGACAGGTGAAAGACAGCCGAGGAGACAGGTGAGAGACAGGGGAGACAGGGGAGAGACAGCGTACCAGACAGGTGAAAGACAGCCGAGGAGACAGGTGAGAGACAGCTGAGGAGACAGGGGAGAGACAGCGTACCAGACAGGTGAAAGACAGCCGAGGAGACAGGTGAGAGACAGGGGAGACAGGGGAGAGACAGCGTACCAGACAGGTGAGAGACAGCCGAGGAGACGGGTGAGAGACAGGGGAGACAGGGGAGAGACAGCGTACCAGACAGGTGAAAGACAGCCGAGGAGACAGCTGAGAGACAGGGGAGACAGGGGAGAGACAGCGTACCAGACAGGTGAAAGACAGCCAAGGAGACAGGTGAGACAGGGGAGACAGGGGAGAGACAGCGTACAAGACAGGTGAGAAGCAGCCAAGGAGGCAGGTGAGAGACAGGGGAGACAGGGGAGAGACAGCGTACCAGACAGGTGAAAGACAGCCGAGGAGGCAGGTGAGACAGGGGAGAGACAGCGTACCAGACAGGTGAAAGACAGACAAGGAGACAGGGGAGAGACAGGGTAGACAGAGAAGAGACAGCGTACCAAACAGGTGAAAGACAGCCTAGGAGACAGGTGAGAGACAGGGGAGACAGGGGAGAGACAGCGTACCAGACAGGTGAAAGACAGCCGAGGAGACAGGTGAGAGACAGCTGAGGAGACAGGGGAGACTGGTGAGAGACAGGGGAGACAGGGGAGAGACAGCGTACCAGACAGGTGAAAGATGGCCGAGGAGACAGGTGAGAGACAGGGGAGACAGGGGAGAGACAGCGTACCAGACAGGTGAAAGACAGCCGAGGAGACAGGTGAGAGACAGGGGAGACAGGTGAGAGACAGCGTACCAGAAAGGTGAAAGATGGCCGAGGAGACAGGTGAGAGACAGGGGAGACAGGGGAGAGACAGCGTACCAGACAGGTGAAAGACAGCCGAGGAGACAGGGGAGACAGGGGAAAGACAGCGTACCAGAAAGGTGAAAGACAGCCGAGGAGACAGGTGAGAGACAGGGGAGACAGGGGAGAGACAGCGTACCAGACAGGTGAAAGACAGCCGAGGAGACAGGTGGGAGACAGGGGAGACAGGTGAGAGACAGCGTACCAGACAGGTGAAAGACAGCCGAGGAGACAGGTGAGAGACAGGGGAGACAGGGGAGAGACAGCGTACGAGACAGGTGAAAGACAGCCGAGGAGACAGGTGAGAGACAGCTGAGGAGACAGGGGAGACAGGGGAGAGACAGCGTACCAGACAGGTGAAAGCCAGCCGAGGATACAGGTGAAAGACAGGGGAGACAGGGGAGAGACAGCGTACCATACAGGTGAAAGACAGCCGAAGAGACAGGTGAGACAGGGGAGACAGGGGAGAGACAGCGTACCAAACAGGTGAAAGACTGCCGAGGAGACAGGGGAGAGACAGGGGAGACAGGGGAGAGACAGCGTACCAGACAGGTGAAAGACAGCCGAGGAGACAGGTGAGAGACAGGGGAGACAGGGAGAGACAGCGTACCAGACAGGTGAAACACAGCCAAGGAGACAGGTGAGAGACAGGGGAGAGACAGGGGAGAGACAGCGTACCAGACAGGTGAAAGACAGCCGAGGAGACAGGTGAGAGACAGGGGAGACAGGGGAGAGACAGCGTACCAGACAGGTGAAAGACAGCCGAGGAGACAGGTGAGAGACAGGGGAGACAGGGGAGAGACAGCGTACCAGACAGGTGAAAGATGGCCGAGGAGACAGGTGAGAGACAGGGGAGACAGGGGAGAGACAGCGTACCAGACAGGTGAAAGACAGCCGAGGAGACAGGTGAGAGACAGGGGAGAGAGGTGAGAGACAGCGTACCAGAAAGGTGAAAGACAGCCGAGGAGACAGGTGAGAGACAGGAGAGACAGGGGACAGACAGCGTACCAGACAGGTGAAAGACAGCCAAGGAGACAGGTGAGAGACAGGGGAGACAGGGGAGAGATAGCGTACCAGACAGGTGAAAGACAGCCGAGGAGACAGGGGAGACAGGGGAAAGACAGCGTACCAGACAGGTGAAAGACAGCCGAGGAGACAGGTGAGAGACAGGGGAGACAGGGGAGAGACAGCGTACCAGACAGGTGAAAGACAGCCGAGGAGACAGGTGGGAGACAGGTGGGAGACAGGGGAGAGACAGCTGAGGACACAGGGGAAAGACAGCATACCAGACAGGTGAAAGACAGCCAAGGAGACAGGTGGGAGACAGGGTAGACAGGTGAGAGACAGCGCACCAGACAGGTGAAAGACAGCCGAGGAGACAGGTGAGAGACAGGGGAGACAGGTGAGAGACAGCGTTCGAAACAGGTGAAAGACAGCCGAGGAGACAGGTGAGAGACAGCTGAGGAGATAGGGGAGACAGGGGAGAGACAGCGTACCAGACAGGTGAAAGACAGCCGAGGAGACAGGTGAAAGGCAGGGGAGACAGGGGAGAGACAGCGTACCAGACAGGTGAAAGACAGCCGAGGAGACAGGTGAGACAGGGGAGACAGGGGAGAGACAGCGTACCAAACAGGTGAAAGACTGCCGAGGAGACAGGGGAGAGACAGGGGAGATAGGGGAGAGACAGCGTACCAGACAGGTGAAAGACAGCCGAGGAGACAGGTGAGAGACAGGGGAGACAAGGGAGAGACAGCGTACCAGACAGGTGAAACACAGCCAAGGAGACAGGTGAGAGACAGGGGAGAGACAGGGGAGAGACAGCGTACCAGACAGGTGAAAGACAGCCGAGGAGACAGGTGAGAGATAGGGGAGACAGGGGAGAGACAGCGTACCAGACAGGTGAAAGACAGCCGAGGAGACAGGTGAGAGACATCTGAGGAGACAGGGGAGAGACAGCGTACCAGACAGGTGAAAGACAGCCGAGGAGACAGGTGAGAGACAGGGGAGACAGGGGAGAGACAGCGTACCAGACAGGTGAGAGACAGCCGAGGAGACGGGTGACAGACAGGGGAGACAGGGGAGAGACAGCGTACCAGACAGGTGAAAGACAGCCGAGGAGACAGGTGAGAGACAGGGGAGACAGGGGAGAGACAGCGTACCAGACAGGTGAAAGACAGCCGAGGAGACAGGTGAGAGACAGGGGAGAGAGGTGAGAGACAGCGTACCAGAAAGGTGAAAGACAGCCGAGGAGACAGGTGAGAGACAGGAGAGACAGGGGACAGACAGCGTACCAGACAGGTGAAAGACAGCCAAGGAGACAGGTGAGAGACAGGGGAGACAGGGGAGAGATAGCGTACCAGACAGGTGAAAGACAGCCGAGGAGACAGGGGAGACAGGGGAAAGACAGCGTACCAAAAAGGTGAAAGACAGCCGAGGAGACAGGTGAGAGACAGGGGAGACAGGGGAGAGACAGCGTACCAGACAGGTGAAAGACAGCCGAGGAGACAGGTGGGAGACAGGGGAGAGACAGCTGAGGACACAGGGGAAAGACAGCATACCAGACAGGTGACAGACAGCCAAGGAGACAGGTGGGAGACAGGGTAGACAGGTGAGAGACAGCGCACCAGACAGGTGAAAGACAGCCGAGGAGACAGGTGAGAGACAGGGGAGACAGGTGAGAGACAGCGTACGAAACAGGTGAAAGACAGCCGAGGAGACAGGTGAGAGACAGCTGAGGAGATAGGGGAGACAGGGGAGAGACAGCGTACCAGACAGGTGAAAGACAGCCGAGGAGACAGGTGAAAGGCAGGGGAGACAGGGGAGAGACAGCGTAAAAGACAGGTGAAAGACAGCCGAGGAGACAGGTGAGACAGGGGAGACAGGGGAGAGACAGCGTACTAAACAGGTGAAAGACTGCCGAGGAGACAGGGGAGAGACAGGGGAGACAGGGGAGAGACAGCGTACCAGACAGGTGAAAGACAGCCGAGGAGACAGGTGAGAGACAGGGGAGACAAGGGAGAGACAGCGTACCAGACAGGTGAAACACAGCCAAGGAGACAGGTGAGAGACAGGGGAGACAGGGGAGAGACAGCGTACCAGACAGGTGAAAGACAGCCGAGGATACAGGTGAGAGATAGGGGAGACAGGGGAGAGACAGCGTACCAGACAGGTGAAAGACAGCCGAGGAGACAGGTGAGAGACATCTGAGGAGACAGGGGAGAGACAGCGTACCAGACAGGTGAAAGACAGCCGAGGAGACAGGTGAGAGACAGGGGAGACAGGGGAGAGACAGCATACCAGACAGGTGAGAGACAGCCGAGGAGACGGGTGACAGACAAGGGAGACAGGGGAGAGACAGCGTACCAGACAGGTGAAAGACAGCCGAGGAGACAGGTAAGAGACAGGGGAGACAGGGGAGAGACAGCGTACCAGACAGGTGAAAGACAGCCAAGGAGACAGGTGAGACAGGGGAGACAGGGGAGAGACAGCGTACAAGACAGGTGAGAAACAGCCAAGGAGACAGGTGAGAGACAGGGGAGACAGGGGAGAGACAGCGTACCAGACAGGTGAAAGACAGCCGAGGAGACAGGTGAGACAGGGGAGAGACAGCGTACCAGACAGGTGAAAGACAGCCGAGGAGACAGGTGAGACAGGGGAGAGACAGCGTACCAGACAGGTGAAAGACAGCCAAGGAGACAGGGGAGAGATAGGGGAGACAGGGGAGAGACAGCGTACCAAACAGGTGAAAGACAACCTAGGAGACAGGTGAGAGACAGGGGAGACAGGGGAGAGACAGCGTACCAGACAGGTGAAAGACAGCCGAGGAGACAGGTGAGAGACAGCTGAGGAGACAGGGGAGACAGGTGAGAGACAGGGGAGACAGGGGAGAGACAGCCGAGGAGACAGGTGAGACAGGGGAGAGACAGCGTACCAGACAGGTGAAATATGGCCGAGGAGACAGGTGAGACAGGGGAGACAGGGGAGAGACAGCATACAAGACAGGTGAGAAACAGCCAAGGAGACAGGTGAGAGACAGGGGAGACAGGGGAGAGACAGCGTACCAGACAGGTGAAAGACAGCCGAGGAGACAGGTGAGACAGGGGAGAGACAGCGTACCAGACAGGTGAAAGACAGCCAAGGAGACAGGGGAGAGACAGCGTACCAAGCAGGTGAAAGACAGCCTAGGAGACAGGTGAGAGACAGGGGAGACAGGGGAGAGACAGCGTACCAGACAGGTGAAAGACAGCCGAGGAGACAGGTGAGAGATAGCTGAGGAGACAGGGGAGAGACAGGGGAGAGACAGCGTACCAGACAGGTGAGAGACAGCCGAGGAGACAGGTGAGAGACAGGGGATACAGGGGAGATATAGCGTACCAGACAGGGGAGACAGGGGAGAGACAGCATACCAGACAGGTGAAAGACAGCCGAGGAGACAGGGGAGACAGGGGAGAGACAGCGCACCAGACATGTGAAAGACAGCCGAGGAGACAGGGGAGAGACAGGTGAGAGACAGGGGAGAGACAGCGTACCAGACAGGTGAAAGACAGCCGAGGAAACAGGTGAGAGACAGCTGGGAAGACACGGGAGAGACAGCGTACCAGACAGGTGAGAGACAGCCGAGGAGACAGGTGAGAGACAGAGGAGACAGGGGAGAGACAGCGTACCAGACAGGTGAAAGACAGCCGAGGAGACAGGGGAGACAGGGGAGACAGGGTAGAGACTGCGTACCAGACAGGTGAAAGACAGCCGAGGAGACAGGTGAGAGACAGGGGAGACAGGGGAGAGACAGCGTACCAGACAGGTGAGAGACAGCCGAGGAGACAGGTGAAAGACAGGGGAGACAGGGGAGAGACAGCGTACCAGACAGGTGAAAGACAGCCGAGGAGACAGGGGAGACAGGGGAGAGACTGCGTACCAGACAGGTGAAAGACAGCCGAGGAGACAGGCGAGAGACAGGGGAGACAGGGGAGAGACAGCCGAGGAGACAGGTGAGAGACAGGGGAGACAGGGGAGAGACAGCGTACCAGACAGGTGAAAGACAGCCGAGGAGACAGGGGAGACAGGGGAGACAGGGGAGAGACAGCGTACCAGACAGGTGAAAGACAGCCGAGGAGACAGGTGAGAGACAGGGGAGACAGGGGAGAGACAGCGTACCAGACAGGTGAAAGACAGCCAAGGAGACGGGTGAGAGACAGGGGAGACAGGGGAGAGTCAGCGTACCGGACAGGTGAAAGACAGCCGAGGAGACAGGTGAGAGACAGGGGAGACAGGGGAGAGACAGCGTACCAGACAGGTGAAAGACAGCCGAGGAGACAGGTGAGAAACAGGGGAGACAGGGGAGAGACAGCGTACCAGACAGGTGAAAGACAGCCGAGGAGACAGGTGAGAGACAGGGGAGACAGGGGAGAGACAGCGTACCAGACAGGTGAAAGACAGCCGAGGAGACAGGTGAGAGACAGAGAGGGAGAGACAGCGTACCAGACAGGTGAAAGACAGCCGAGGAGACAGGTGAGAGACAGGGGAGACAGGGGAGAGACAGCGTACCAGACAGGTGAAAGACAGCCGAGGAGACAGGGGAGACAAAGGAGAGACAGCGTACTAGACAGGTGAAAGACAGCCGAGGAGACAGGTGAGAGACAGGGGAGAGACAGCGTACCAGACAGGTGAAAGACAGCCGAGGAGACAGGTGAGAGACAGGGGAGACAGGGGAGAGACAGCGTACCAGACAGGTGAAAGACAGCCGAGGAGACAGGTGAGAAACAGGGGAGACAGGGGAGAGACAGCGTACCAGACAGGTGAAAGAGAGCCGAGGAGACAGGTGAGAGACAGGGGAGAGACAGCGTACCAGACAGGTGAAAGACAGCCGAGGAGACAGGTGAGAGACAGGGGAGACAGGGGAGAGACAGCGTACCAGACAGGTGAAAGATAGCCGAGGAAACAGGTGAGAGACAGGGGAGACAGGGGAGAGACAGCTTACCAGACAGGTGAAAGACAGCCGCGGAGACAGCCGAGGAGACAGGTGAGAGACAGGGGAGACAGGGGAGAGACAGCATACCAGACAGGTGAAAGACAGCCAAGGAGACAGGTGAGAATCAGGGGAGACAGGGGAGAGATAGCGTACCAGACAGGTGAAAGACAGCCGAGGAGACAGGTGAGAGACAGGGGAGAGACAGCGCACCAGACAGGTGAAAGACAGCCGATGAGACAGGTGAGAGACAGGGGAGACAGGGGAGAGACAGCATACCAGACAGGTGAAACGCAGCCAAGGAGACAGGTGAGACAGGGGAGACAGGGGATAGACAGCGTACCAGACAGGTGAAAGACAGCCGCGGAGACAGCCGAGGAGACAGCCGAGGAGACAGGTGAGAGACAGGGGAGAGACAGCATACCAGACAGGTGAAAGACAGCCGAGGAGACAGGTGAGAGACAGGGGAGACAGGGGAGAGACAGCGTACCAGACAGGTGAAAGACAGCCGAGGAGACAGGTGAGAGACAGGGGAGACAGGGGAGAGACAGCGTATCAGACAGGTGAAAGACAGCCGAGGAGACAGGTGAGAGACAGGGGAGACAGGGGAGAGACAGCCGAGGAGACAGGTGAGACAGGGGAGACAGGGGAGAGACAGCGTGCCAGACAGGTGAAAGACAGCCGAGGAGACAGGTGAGAGACAGGGGAGACAGGGGAGAGACAGCGTACCAGACAGGTGAAAGACAGCCAAGGAGACAGGTGAGACAGGGGAGACAGGGGAGAGACAGCGTACCAGACAGGTGAAAGACAGCCGAGGAGACAGGGGAGACAGGGGAGAGTCAGCGTACCAGACAGGTGAAAGACAGCCGAGGAGACAGGTGAGAGACAGGGGAGACAGGGGAGAGACAGCGTACCAGACAGGTGAAAGACAGCCGAGGAGACAGGTGAGAGACAGCTGAGGAGACAGGGCAGAGACAGCGTACCAGACAGGTGAGAGACAGCCGAGGAGACAGGTGAGAGACAGGGGAGACAGGGGAGAGACAGCGTACCAGACAGGTGAAAGACAGCCGAGGAGACAGGTGAGAGACAGGGGAGATAGGGGAGAGACAGCGTACCAGACAGGTGAAAGACAGCCGAGGAGACAGGTGAGAGACAGGGGAGACAGGGGAGAGACAGCGTACCAGACAGGTGAAAGACAGCCAAGGAGACAGGGGAGACAGGGGAGACAGCGTACCAGACAGGTGAAAGACAGCCGAGGAGACAGGTGAGAGACAGGTGAGAGACAGGGGAGAGACAGCGTACCCGACAGGTGAAAGACAGCCGAGACAGGTGAGAGACAGGGGAGACAAAGGAGAGACAGCGTACCAAACAGGTGAAAGACAGCCGAGGAGACAGGTGAGAGACAGGGGGAGAGACAGCGTACCAGACAGGTGAAAGACAGCCGAGGAGACGGGAGACAGGGGAGAGACAGCGTACCAGACAGGTGAAAGACACCCGAGGAGACAGGTGAGAGACAGGTGAGAGACAGGGGAGAGACAGCGTACCAGACAGGTGAAAGACAGCCGAGGAGACAGGTGAGAGACAGCTGAGGAGACACGGGAGAGACAGCGTACCAGACAGGTGAGAGACAACCGAGGAGACAGGTGAGAGACAGGGGAGACAGGGGAGAGACAGCGTACCAGACAGGTTAAAGACAGCCGAGGAGACAGGGGAGACAGGGGAGACAGGGGAGAGACTGCGTACCAGACAGGTGAAAGACAGCCGAGGAGACAGGTGAGAGACAGGGGAGACAGCGGAGAGACAGCGTACCAGACAGGTGAGAGACAGCCGAGGAGACAGGTGAAAGACAGGGGAGACAGGGGAGAGACAGCGTACCAGACAGGTGAAAGACAGCCGAGGAGACAGGGGAGACAGGGGAGAGACTGCGTACCAGACAGGTGAAAGACAGCCGAGGAGACAGGTGAGAGACAGGGGAGACAGGGGAGAGACAGCCGAGGAGACAGGTGAGAGACAGGGGAGACAGGGGAGAGACAGCGTACCAGACAGGTGAAAGACAGCCGAGGAGACAGGGGAGACAGGGGAGACAGGGGAGAGACAGCGTACCAGACAGGTGAAAGACAGCCGAGGAGACAGGTGAGAGACAGGGGAGACAGGGGAGAGACACCATACCAGACAGGTGAAAGACAGCCAAGGAGACAGGTGAGAGACAGGGGAGACAGGGGAGAGTCAGCGTACCAGACAGGTGAAAGACAGCCGAGGAGACAGGGGAGACAGGGGAGAAACAGCGTTCTAGACAGGTGAAAGACAGCCGAGGAGACAGGTGAGAGACAGGGGAGAGACAGCGTACCAGACAGGTGAAAGACAGCCGAGGAGACAGGTGAGAGACAGGGGAGACAGGGGAGAGACAGCGTACCAGACAGGTGAAAGGCAGCCAAGGAGACAGGTGAGACAGGGGAGACAGGGGAGAGACAGCGTACCAGACAGGTGAAAGACAGCCGCGGAGACAGCCGAGGAGACAGCCGAGGAGACAGGTGAGAGACAGGGGAGAGACAGCATACCAGACAGGTGAAAGACAGCCGAGGAGACAGGTGAGAGACGGGAGACAGGGGAGAGACAGCGTACCAGACAGGTGAAAGACAGCCGAGGAGACAGGTGAGAGACAGCTGAGGAGACACGGGAGAGACAGTGTACCAGACAGGTGAAAGACAGCCGAGGAGACAGGTGAGAGACAGGGGAGACAGGGGAGAGACAGCGTATCAGACAGGTGAAAGACAGCCGAGGAGACAGGTGAGAGACAGGGGAGACAGGGGAGAGACAGCCGAGGAGACAGGTGAGACAGGGGAGACAGGGGAGAGACAGCGTACCAGACAGGTGAAAGACAGCCGAGGAGACAGGTGAGAGACAGGGGAGACAGGGGAGAGACAGCGTACCAGACAGGTGAAAGACAGCCAAGGAGACAGGTGAGACAGGGGAGACAGGGGAGAGACAGCGTACCAGACAGGTGAAAGACAGCCGAGGAGACAGGGGAGACAGGGGAGAGTCAGCGTACCAGACAGGTGAAAGACAGCCGAGGAGACAGGTGAGAGACAGGGGAGACAGGGGAGAGACAGCGTACCAGACAGGTGAAAGACAGCCGAGGAGACAGGTGAGAGACAGCTGAGGAGACAGGGCAGAGACAGCGTACTAGACAGGTGAGAGACAGCCGAGGAGACAGGTGAAAGACAGGGGAGACAGGGGAGAGACAGCGTACCAGACAGGTGAAAGACAGCCGAGGAGACAGGTGAGAGACAGGGGAGATAGGGGAGAGACAGCGTACCAGACAGGTGAAAGACAGCCGAGGAGACAGGTGAGAGACAGGGGAGACAGGGGAGAGACAGCGTACCAGACAGGTGAAAGACAGCCAAGGAGACAGGGGAGACAGGGGAGACAGCGTACCAGACAGGTGAAAGACAGCCGAGGAGACAGGTGAGAGACAGGTGAGAGACAGGGGAGAGACAGCGTACCCGACAGGTGAAAGACAGCCGAGACAGGTGAGAGACAGGGGAGACAAAGGAGAGACAGCGTACCAAACAGGTGAAAGACAGCCGAGGAGACAGGTGAGAGACAGGGGGAGAGACAGCGTACCAGACAGGTGAAAGACAGCCGAGGAGACGGGAGACAGGGGAGAGACAGCGTACCAGACAGGTGAAAGACACCCGAGGAGACAGGTGAGAGACAGGTGAGAGACAGGGGAGAGACAGCGTACCAGACAGGTGAAAGACAGCCGAGGAGACAGGTGAGAGACAGCTGAGGAGACACGGGAGAGACAGCGTACCAGACAGGTGAGAGACAACCGAGGAGACAGGTGAGAGACAGGGGAGACAGGGGAGAGACAGCGTACCAGACAGGTTAAAGACAGACGAGGAGACAGGGGAGACAGGGGAGACAGGGGAGAGACTGCGTACCAGACAGGTGAAAGACAGCCGAGGAGACAGGTGAGAGACAGGGGAGACAGCGGAGAGACAGCGTACCAGACAGGTGAGAGACAGCCGAGGAGACAGGTGAAAGACAGGGGAGACAGGGGAGAGACAGCGTACCAGACAGGTGAAAGACAGCCGAGGAGACAGGTGAGAGACAGGGGAGACAGGGGAGAGACAGCCGAGGAGACAGGTGAGAGACAGGGGAGACAGGGGAGAGACAGCGTACCAGACAGGTGAAAGACAGCCGAGGAGACAGGGGAGACAGGGGAGACAGGGGAGAGACAGCGTACCAGACAGGTGAAAGACAGCCGAGGAGACAGGTGAGAGACAGGGGAGACAGGGGAGAGACACCATACCAGACAGGTGAAAGACAGCCAAGGAGACAGGTGAGAGACAGGGGAGACAGGGGAGAGTCAGCGTACCAGACAGGTGAAAGACAGCCGAGGAGACAGGGGAGACAGGGGAGAAACAGCGTTCTAGACAGGTGAAAGACAGCCGAGGAGACAGGTGAGAGACAGGGGAGAGACAGCGTACCAGACAGGTGAAAGACAGCCGAGGAGACAGGTGAGACAGGGGAGACAGGGGAGAGACAGCGTACCAGACAGGTGAAAGACAGCCGCGGAGACAGCCGAGGAGACAGCCGAGGAGACAGGTGAGAGACAGGGGAGAGACAGCATACCAGACAGGTGAAAGACAGCCGAGGAGACAGGTGAGAGACAGGGGAGACAGGGGAGAGACAGCGTACCAGACAGGTGAAAGACAGCCGAGGAGACAGGGGAGACAGGGGAGACAGGGGAGAGACAGCGTACCAGACAGGTGAAAGACAGCCGAGGAGACAGGTGAGAGACAGGGGAGACAGGGGAGAGACACCATACCAGACAGGTGAAAGACAGCCAAGGAGACAGGTGAGAGACAGGGGAGACAGGGGAGAGTCAGCGTACCAGACAGGTGAAAGACAGCCGAGGAGACAGGGGAGACAGGGGAGAAACAGCGTTCTAGACAGGTGAAAGACAGCCGAGGAGACAGGTGACAGACAGGGGAGAGACAGCGTACCAGACAGGTGAAAGACAGCCGAGGAGACAGGTGAGAGACAGGGGAGACAGGGGAGAGACAGCGTACCAGACAGGTGAAAGACAGCCGAGGAGACAGGTGAGAAACAGGGGAGACAGGGGAGAGACAGCGTACCAGACAGGTGAAAGACAGCCGAGGAGACAGGTGAGAGACAGGGGAGAGACAGCGTACCAGACAGGTGAAAGACAGCCGAGGAGACAGGTGAGAGACAGGGGAGACAGGGGAGAGACAGCGTACCAGACAGGTGAAAGATAGCCGAGGAAACAGGTGAGAGACAGGGGAGACAGGGGAGAGACAGCTTACCAGACAGGTGAAAGACAGCCGCGGAGACAGCCGAGGAGAAAGGTGAGAGACAGGGGAGACAGGGGAGAGACAGCATACCAGACAGGTGAAAGACAGCCAAGGAGACAGGTGAGAATCAGGGGAGACAGGGGAGAGACAGCGTACCAGACAGGTGAAAGACAGCCGAGGAGACAGGTGAGAGACAGGGGAGAGACAGCGTACCAGACAGGTGAAAGACAGCCGAGGAGACAGGTGAGAGACAGGGGAGACAGGGGAGAGACAGCGTACCAGACAGGTGAAAGACAGCCGAGGAGACAGGTGAGAGACAGGGGAGACAGGGGAGAGACAGCGTACCAGACAGGTGAAAGACAGCCAAGGAGACAGGTGAGACAGGGGAGACAGGGGAGAGACAGCGTACCAGACAGGTGAAAGACAGCCGCGGAGGCAGGTGAGAGACAGGGGAGAGACAGCATACCAGACAGGTGAAAGACAGCCGAGGAGACAGGTGAGAGACAGGGGAGACAGGGGAGAGACAGCGTACCAGACAGGTGAAAGACAGCCGAGGAGACAGGTGAGAGACAGGGGAGACAGGGTGAGAGACAGCGTACCAGACAGGTGAAAGACAGCCAAGGAGACAGGTGAGACAGGGGAGACAGGGGAGAGACAGCTTACCAGACAGGTGAAAGACAGCCGCGGAGACAGCCGAGGAGACAGGTGAGAGACAGGGAAGACAGGGGAGAGACAGCATACCAGACAGGTGAAAGACAGCCGAGGAGACAGATGAGAGACAGGGGAGACAGGGGAGAGACAGCGTACCAGACAGGTGAAAGACAGCCGAGGAGACAGGTGAGAGACAGGGGAGACAGGGGAGAGACAGCGTACCAGACAGGTGAAAGACAACCAAGGAGACAGGGGTGACAGGGGAGAGACAGCATACCAGACAGGTGAAAGACTGCCGAGGAGACAGGTGAGAGACAGGGGAGACAGGGGAGAGACAGCGTACCAGACAGGTGAAAGACAGCCGAGGAGACAGGTGAGACAGGGGAGACAGGGGAGAGACAGCGTACCAGACTGGTGAAAGACAGCCAAGGAGACAGGTGAGACAGGGGAGACAGGGGAGACAGCATACCAGACAGGTGAAAGACAGCCGAGGAGACAGGTTAGAGACAGGGGAGACAGGGGAGAGACAGCGTACCAGACAGGTGAAAGACAGCCAAGGAGACAGGTGAGACAGGGGAGACAGGGGAGAGACAGCGTACCAGACAGGTGAAAGACAGCCGCGGAGACAGCCGAGGAGACAGGTGAGAGACAGGGGAGACAGGGGAGAGACAGCATACCAGACAGGTGAAAGACAGCCAAGGAGACAGGTGAGAATCAGGGGAGACAGGGGAGAGACAGCGTACCAGACAGGTGAAAGACAGCCGAGGAGACAGGTGAGAGACAGGGGAGAGACAGCGTACCAGACAGGTGAAAGACAGCCGAGGAGACAGGTGAGAGACAGGGGAGACAGGGGAGAGACAGCGTACCAGACAGGTGAAAGACAGCCGAGGAGACAGGTGAGAGACAGGGGAGACAGGGGAGAGACAGCATACCAGACAGGTGAAAGACAGCCAAGGAGACAGGTGAGACAGGGGAGACAGGGGAGAGACAGCGTACCAGACAGGTGAAAGACAGCCGCGGAGACAGGTGAGAGACAGGGGAGAGACAGCATACCAGACAGGTGAAAGACAGCCGAGGAGACAGGTGAGAGACAGGGGAGACAGGGGAGAGACAGCGTACCAGACAGGTGAAAGACAGCCGAGGAGACAGGTGAGAGACAGGGGAGACAGGGTGAGAGACAGCGTACCAGACAGGTGAAAGACAGCCAAGGAGACAGGTGAGACAGGGGAGACAGGGGAGAGACAGCTTACCAGACAGGTGAAAGACAGCCGCGGAGACAGCCGAGGAGACAGGTGAGAGACAGGGAAGACAGGGGAGAGACAGCATACCAGACAGGTGAAAGACAGCCGAGGAGACAGGTGAGAGACAGGGGAGACAGGGGAGAGACAGCGTACCAGACAGGTGAAAGACAGCCGAGGAGACAGGTGAGAGACAGGGGAGACAGGGGAGAGACAGCGTACCAGACAGGTGAAAGACAACCAAGGAGACAGGGGAGACAGGGGAGAGACAGCGTACCAGACAGGTGAAAGACAGCCGAGGAGACAGGTGAGAGACAGGGGAGACAGGGGAGAGACAGCGTAACAGACAGGTGAAAGACAGCCGAGGAGACAGGTGAGACAGGGGAGACAGGGGAGAGACAGCGTACCAGACTGGTGAAAGACAGCCAAGGAGACAGATGAGACAGGGGAGACAGGGGAGACAGCATACCAGACAGGTGAAAGACAGCCGAGGAGACAGGTGAGAGACAGCTGAGGAGACGGGGAGAGACAGCGTGCCAGACAGGTGAAAGACAGCCGAGGAGACAGGTGAGACAGAGGGGAGACAGGGGAGAGACAGCGTACCAGACAGGTGAGAGACAGCCAAGGAGACAGGTGAGAGACAGGAGAGACAGGGGAGAGTCAGCGTACCAGACAGGTGAAAGACAGCGGAGGAGACAGGTGAGAGACAGGGGAGAGACAGGGGAGACAGGTAAGAGACAGCTGAGGAGACAGGGAAAGACAGTTGAGGAGACAGGTGAGAGACAGGGGAGACAGGGGAGAGACTGCTGAGGAGACAGGGGAAAGACAGTTGAGGAGACAGGTGAGAGACAGGGGAGATAGGGGAGAGACCGCGTACCAGACAGGTGAAAGACAGCCGAGGAGACAGGTGAGAGACAGGGGAGACAGGGGAGGAGAAAGGTGAGAGACAGCTGAGGAGACAGGTGAGAGACAGCTGAGGAGACAGGTGAGAGACAGTCAGGTAAACAGGTGAGAGACAGCTGAGGAGACTGGTGAGAGACAGGTGAGAGACAGCTGAGGAGACAGGTGAGAGACATTCAGGTAAACAGGTGAGACAGTTGAGAGACAGCTGAGGAGACAGGTGAGAGACAGCTGATGAGACAGGTGAGAGACAGGCAGGTAAACAGGTGAGAGACAGGTAGGCAGATACAGCACCGTAGGAGACAGACGACACACACACTTCAAGCTCCACAATACCACAACTGCTCCACTAATCTCCTCGTGTTGGCGCTGTGTGTGGTGAAGGTAAAGGCTTCTGACGGTGCTGGTACTATGTAAAGGAGAATTTAGATGGAAAGTACAGAATATTAATAGATCCTTGTTTTGTGGGAGGTGAATCAAGAGGTAAATGTTGACGTGTGTGTGTCACGCTTAAGCACACATCATAAGAAACCACTGTGCCCTGAGACCAGTTATTGAGTAATCGTTACCCGTCAATCACTCGTCGTGTGTGTGTGATGAATGAGTTGGCAAGAAAACGGAGGACTGATAATACATGGTGTTGTAGTGGAATTCTCCCCTACAAACGCTGTTTGTCGCTACCTAGCCGACCCCACCTATTCCCCAGTGTATGCCTCGTGACCTAGGTCAACCAGCGCCGCCATACACCACGGAGCGGGGGTCAACTACTAAGCCACGCCTACCCCCGCTATTTAAGACCTGACCTCGCGGTGACCTGCCTCTCGCTCTCGCTCTCTACCTTCAGCCACAGCCAGCAACACCTCCTCCTCCGCCTGCCTGGCGGCCCACACACCTCCGCCGCTGCCTGGCGGCCTTCCCTCGCTCCTCTGCCTGCCTGGCGGTCCTCTCTCCCGCTGGCGAGCATGGCGACCCACAAGCTGTCCTCCTGTGAGCATCCTCACCAACCAGCTCTCTCTACATCACGCTTGTAACCACGCTGCCTTCCCAGCACCAAGCTGCATTGTACATTCAATACAACATGTATATAGAGAGCACATTGTGAGTTTCCTTTCTCCATTCCATCCTGAGTGAACCAAACAAACTTGAACCCCACAGTGTTGTAGGTCCGCCGAGTCAAGGCGTTAGAGGTTTGTGTAAGACCCACGTAATAAGGGAGTCAGGAGGTGTTTAGGCAGACCAACACCAATAAGGTTTACATTCGTTACATAAAGACTGGCAAAAAACAGTACGCATACATATAGATAAGCTACTCTAAACATGCTTTTTTTTCTCTACGGTGGGGAACGAGGTGTGGTAAAGGGTTCTGGGAGACATTATTATCATCACACAATTTATCCCCTAATATCGAGGTTAGAGGAACGTCAACAGCCGCCTCTCACAGATCGTATCCCTCTTCCAAGAATTTACCAACCGTATTGAACAACTCTTGGCTACACTCTGTACCACCATCTCCGACTTATTCTTGCCCTCTGTTGCCACCCAGTCACTCCTCTCTGCTGGTTTGACACAAGCTGGTAGTCCCACTGTGAGTCCCCCCTGCTCACGGCCTACTCCACCGCCGGCGGCCTTCACTACTGGCGTAGTGCCTACCGGGCCTGCCCTGGTGTGTCCTGCTGCCCCCGAGCGAAGTCCTGCCTCATCTTCACGACACGTGGTGCCTCAACCTGTCCACCACCCGCTCCTGTGTCTGTGCTGTCTCCACCAGGGCTACCTATTGAACCTGAGGCCACCACCCCCGGCTACCCGTACCCCACTGGCATGTCGACGCACACGCCATCACAATCACACTAAAAGGTATGTCCCTCAATATTGTCATTGAGCCTCCCTCCACCCCTACTGTACCTGCCCCACCACACCATATCACCTCCACCCCCACTGTACTTCGCCACGCCTAGTACATTGACAACCCTGAGCCTGGCCGCACTGTTTGTAAACTTTGTGGTCAACCCGACTCTCACACCCTCTCTCACTACATCCTCACTTGCCCTATGACCTCCTCCTACAGGTCCCCAGCCGTTACCAACACCTCTTCCCACCCTGACCAGATATCCCTCCTCCTAGTGACAGGCCTGGCACTAGGGACCTGCCACACTTTGCCATAAACAGATAAATTGTTCGGGGAGTTTTCCCCCACACACTCATCATTCTGTCACTTTATGTAATTTGCTGACAAAACCCATGACCCTTCAGGTTTTCACGCCCTTAATGCAGGAGTCATAAAGGCAAGCGTGAACTACGCATGCTTCCCAGATGGGCACTGTAAACGCTTCACCTTGCACAGGATTCAAGGGGTGCCCAATAAACTAGCCCCCTCGGGGGTAATCAAATAAATCTCCCGGTGCCTCAGAGCAACACATTAATATCCTCATAATGTGACCAGGGACGTTAACTGACCCGAAGCGTCACTGAGCCTTTACCAAATACCCTCTTTAGTTTTTTCTTCTGTGACCCGGTAGTTGTAAGTCACGTATATTGCTAGTAGATAAATATGACTAGTGGTCGTGGTGGCTATTTTTTTTTACAGATACATGTATAGTTACCCGATGGCCATCGTAAGCGGCGGGATATTTAAACATACGGGCGGGAGTTTCTGGCGGGCGGTGGTGTCTTAGAACCCAACTATAATTTTCTACATTAAATCTATAGATCAAACGCTTCACAGGCTTCAGTATGGAGCAAAAAACGATGAGCTCGAAATCATAATCAGCCACGTACTCTCACAAGATAAGTGAAATTTCAAGACGTTCGTTATATGAAAGATGTCTGTCTCCCTGGTGTTAACACCGTCACTTGGTCGTGCACTAAGGGGACCCTAACTCACCACCGCTTATTGGATCACTACCTCACATCCACTCCTTCACGTTTTGAGGACATTTCAGAGCCGCCGCCACAGCGTCTCCTCCTCCACATTTTCCCCACCAAATTGTTCAGACTTTAGGAGGAAGGCTTGAAGGGCTGCCGCTTGGATTGACGAGTGTCGACCTTGCACTCTGGGAAGATCTTGTACACTTTGTGCCCTCTACTGGCATAGTGGATGTACTCTGAGACTGGTTTATTGACATTACTGTCTTATTAAACGAGAAAAAAAATACTTCAGAAGAGATAGTTTTAGTACTGTAAGTAGAAATAAGTTTTATATGTACTGTACTTTAAGAAACGACTATCACTAGTAATCAGAGAATCTTGTGTCGGTGTATTGGAGGTGTTAGGATACAGGTGGAAGAAGGTGTAGTTAGACGGGAGTGTTGGTAGGAGGGTGACACATGCCCTCACCCAGGCTTCCAGTACACGGATGTCAAGCACGAATGAGAATAATGAACGTGACTCTCTCTCTCTCTCTCTCAATATACTGACAGTAACAGAGGACATCTTGACTCTGGCCGGGAGGATCTTAGCCTTATACACTAATTAATGACGTCTTCTGGGACGATATATTGAAGGGGTTTGTTAAGGCCGCCACGGTAATGAAAGGTTCGTGTGTCTTGTCGCAGGTCACCATCTGTTGCCGTCAATAATGAACCTGTGAGTGTGAGCAGTGTGTGGTGGTGGTGAGTGTCTGTGTGGTGGTGGTGGTGGTGAGTGTGTACTGGTGTGTGTGTGTGGTGAGTGTGAGCAGTGTGTGGTGCGTATGAGGAGTGTGTGGTGGTGGTGGAGAGTGTGAGCAGTGTGTGGTAAGTGTGAGCAGTGTGTGGTGGTGGTGGTGTGATCATCGTCTACGGGGCATATATACAAAACCTGGTACCTAAAAAATAAAGTGAAATACTGTATATCAAAACACAAAACATAAACGTAATAAAACATCATGAAACACTTTAGACGTATTACAAACGTATAATATTACTGCCTTAATTATCAACATCTATCCTGTTACTGGGAACGAGTGAGGAGTAACGTTAGTACATCATGATATAATGTAATAACTTCCTCTCAAAACCACGACTTTGTGTTAGAAAAAGTAATAAAGTTTCTCCAGATGGGAAAAAAATATGGATAAATTTTATCGTATCAGAAAAATCTTCAAACGTATTCATCAATATATTTTTGCTGTCATTCTTCAGGCAACATAATGATGAGGGAGGCGACAGTGTCACCCTCCTTGACAGAACCAGCACCGTGATTTTTGAGCCATTGACGGCCAGCGCAACACTGCTTTGACCTGACACATCAAAAGCCTGCACTGTGCATGTGTTTTCAAGTAGATCCTCAGTGGTACGCTCTCAGAAAGTCAGCTTAGGTGGAGTCAAAAGAAATGCTTCGTAGACTATCCAAAGAGAACCATGAAAACGTGTAATATAACAACTGAGACTTGACAATTTGTTTCTTGTCACAGGTTGGTATAGAAGACAACAGTGACTGGGATGCGTCGTCTTGGAAACCTCCCAACAGAGCTGCTAACACGACAGGAGAACACGACGAAAGAGAAGCGACGTCAAACAACTTCTTCTGAAATGCAAACAGTTCCATCTTTCGTCTTGTCCAGCCTTCAGGGGAAAACATAACATATCGAACAATTTGTCTCCAGCCAACGAAGAAAACAGTATTGGAATTAACTGTACTTTATTTTTATCACAATTATATTACCGATCCAAACCAAAACATACAAGTTACTTCAGGTATTTCAGAGGATAAGGGTATCATTTATGTCCTCTCGTCACAGCCAGTACACATACCCAGGTGAGATGATCGTATATAATGAAAGTAGATTTGTGTTTACCTGAGGATACATAGATCACGGCTTCCAGTGTAAAGGTCTGTAAGATTTGTAGTCATGAGGGTAAGGTGGATGATTAAAGATTATGAAACAGGTAACGAGAGAATTGAAATTTATGACTGAGACAATAGGGTAATGAGGAAATTTAGTGATAATTAAGGAGAGGAAACTTAACGAGGGAGGTTAAGGAAGACAATAAAGATTCGCAAGAGAGAAAAGGATAGAGTGAGAAATGATGAATCGGTGTAAAGAATAAGGAATATGAGGGAGGTGACGTGGAGGGAGATGGTGAAGAAGAGTGTCACAGGTGAGGCTCAAGGGTTATCAGGGACAGTGAAGATCATACTCTAAGATCATCAGTGTAGGCCAAATCAGTGTCACTTGTGAACTTATTTAATTACCATCAATAGTCGAACAGGTAGTTTGAAGTACTTTCCAGCGATTCTGATAATTCTTAATTCTGATTGGACTCACAGGTGACTTCTCTGACGGTAAGATAATGAACGTAACTTGTTTTGTTTTCTGTCCGTACAAGTAATGATGTTGTCCCAGTTCTCAGAACAAAGGAAGGCTGGCACACTCGTGTTGCCTTTGTTGTCAGAGCCTCGAGGAACAACCCTGGGGAGAGAGAGAGAGAGAGAGAGAGAGAGAGAGAGAGAGAGAGAGAGAGAGAGAGAGAGAGAGAGAGAGAGAGAGAGGTGAAAAAAAAACTGAAATGTAAGAAAGGATGATGAAGACATGAGTCAGCTTGTGACTTAGCAGAGAGGTGCAGGAGCAAAGTTCACACAAGGACCTGGCGGGACCCCCCAATCACTAGAGATGAGGAACATCCCTTCAGTTACACAAGGACCTGAAAGGACCCTCCAAGAAACAACCAACAAGAAAGACCATCACTACATGCATAACCTTAAAGATGGGGATTATCCTGCCAGTTACACAAGGACCTGGCGGGACCCCCCAATTGCAAAAGATGAGGAACATCCCTTCAGCAGCACAAGGACCTGAAGAGAACCTCCAACAAACCCTAAAACAGCTCATTCCCTTGGGTCGCACTTTAAACCAGCTTAGCTTAGCTTATCTAACCTCCCTTGCCGCTGGAGGACTGAGGGACGTCTGTCACAGGTTAAGCCACAAACCAGCCTCCGCAAGGTGCAAAGCCCACCTGCTATCATTCTCCTTCTGTACTTCCCACTTCTTAACTGTACCTTGCCCTAAATCTCCTTGTTCACCTCAGAGCCACGGCTCTCTTATCTCGGCGTTCTGACTGACTGACTGAAGGTCATTGACTGCTGGACCCAAGTCTTCCTCGAAGTTGGAGAAGGCCTTCGAACTAGCAAACCACTGGCCATTATAACGACGCTCGCCGACAAAGGCGTCAAAGGAAGGTTGCTGGGGTGGATCCAGAACTACCTTACACAGAGAGAAGCTAGAGTACGCTTTCAGGGGGCAAACATCAGGGCCCACGAAAACGGAACCACACAAGGAGACATCCACAGTCCAACTCTGTTCAATATCCTGATGGAATGCTAGTCAGACTACCTTTCAGAAAAACAGCCAAGCTCCTCTGCTATGCAGACAACTTACAGCTCATAGTAAGAGGAGCAAACAGAATAGTCAGCATGCAACACACACTCCAACTTACAGAAGAGGAGTGCAACAGACTTGGACTCAAGATAAATCCAGCCAAGTCGAAAGCGATGGCCATCTGCACAGACACACCAGACATGATGCTCTCCATACAAAACACGCAGGTAGTCTGGACCAACACCCAGTAGTGTCATGGAATCTGGTTCGACCAGAAACTCACTTTCAAGCAGCAACTCGAGTATCTCAGGCACAGGACGAAGAGCAGACACAACAAAATGAGGTCGCTCACCAGCACAACCGCAGGAGCGAAGATACACGTGCTCAAAGCCTACTACACGGCCGCCATCAGATCGCTGGTAGATTGCAGTGTTCCAGCGCTCATTGGACTTAGAGAAGACCAGATAGCTAAGCTAGAAGTAATCCAAAATAATGCTCTCGGGACCATACTCGGAGCACCCATGTGGACCAGAATTTGCAATTTGCAAATGGAAACTGAACTACCACCCTTGGCAGTACGAGTCAAGCAGGTAACAGCCGGACTCCTCGCCAAAATCTGTAGATCAGATAATCCCACAGGTGCCAAAACGCGAATCAGTGCCTCCCTCCACCTGGACCACGGAGCGCGAGGGGCCACCTGGTCGCATGAGGCAAGCGAGGTCATCAGGCACCTGCAAGCAGAAACACTCGTCAAGAACATCCAAGACATACGAGACAGGGGTTATGTAGTTCCACCACCATGGAGCCCTCCACCAGCCACATTCAAAATCACCGAACTAGGTGATAGCAAAGCCAACCTCCAGAAGGAGGACCTCAAAAGAATAACTCAGGAAGCCATAGTCACCGAGACACCGGCTGATGCAGCATCATTCTTCACAGACGGCTCGGTGGACCCAAAACATGAAAGATCCGGAGTGGCCTTCCACACCCAAGGTCAGACCCACCTATGGAGACTTTCCAATGACTGCTCCACCCTACAAACAGAGTTGGTCTCAATCTCAAAGGCCCTACAACACGCTGCAACAGAACACAACAAGTCCATCATAATTCGCACGGACTGGTAAACGGCCATGCAGGCGCTGCAACAAGAGACAACGTCCACATCATAACCTCGATCCTCGCACAGCTACAGGACTTCCAAAGACAAAATCGCCCAATCGTCTTACACTGGATTCCCAGTCATGTAGGGATCGGGGGAAAATGTCATGGCAGACGAAGCAGCCAAGGCAGCCACACGTTTTAGAAGCGAACACATTCAAGTTCCAGCAAGTGTACAACAGATCAAGAACTACCTCAGAAAGACTACCAAGCTCCACATCCAAAAGAGCTTCCTTGACGCATTCAACACTGGTTCCCAAAAAGCCAAATGGTACCTCGTGGCTACAAAAGAGGAACCACCATTCACAGACAAGAAAACACCAAGACAAACCCAAGTTAGCCTTCATCGACTATGACTAGGGTGCAAGTGCACCTGGCAGACGATCGGAAATGTCGTCAGAGAATGCACCAACTGTCAGCCAACCCACTGGAACACTGTCTCCTCGACTGCGAAGTCAGGCAAAGTCTCTGAAACAGAATTCGAAACTTCCAAGAAGAACACATAACACCAGCAGCCACTCTACCCCGAAAGGCCCAAACAAACCACATTCACTTCCTTCTCCAGGTCATCACACGATACCCACCACCCAGATAGCTTAGGAAGCGTCCTCCCCCACATCCAAGAGTGGCAAGCGCTCATTGGTACGCTCACACTTGTAAACCTGCAGTATCCTGTCGTATCCCCAGGTAGGACACCTTCCATCCCCAATCCTGTCTGGCTGCTCCAAGAGCTCCAGCCGGAACCACCAAACGGGCCGCCTACAGGCAAAGGCCCGTGTTGGACTACGGTCCTACAATCTCACCAACGAGCTGTGCACTTCACCTGACCACCTCTGGAAACAACACTCGGCAGTTTCGCCTGACCCTGGCAACCAACAAAATATCAGTTCTTCTTGGACTGAGCTTGACTTCTCCTCGAACGAGTACGTTACTGGAGCCCAATCAGTGGTGCCCTACGGGGGTGTGATACATGCACACCTACTGTGGTGCCGTTTGGAAGACTTGACTTGCCGTGGCTGGGACGCTTTCTCTTTTCTCTCCATTTTTCCCCCTTTCCTCCTGGAGGCGGGACCAACACTTTTATTTATTTATTTTTATATTCGTCCCGTCCCCTTAGACATGCACACCGTACTCAGGTGTGCGAGTGTGTTGTGGTTGGGAGACCTTTAGCTCGCAGTCGAGCCAGCAGGGAACCTGTGATCATGCAGGGCATCCCCTGTTTGGGGGTCACTGTTGTTAGGTGGAATCTGTTATAGACAAAGCAATCCACAGGTACCAGTGAGCTGTGCCCTACGAGCCTGACGCCCATTCAAGAGGGGGGGGGGGGGGTTCAGCTTCTCTGGCAGGCACCCCTGTGGTATAGGTAGAATAGAACAGAATCTAACCTAACAACTGCCAATGACCAGCCAAGATGCCGACAAATATCCGGCTCAAGCATAAAGACAAACGGAACCCCACGAGGAGGGAAAGAGTTGCGGAGCCGACCCATGGAACTTTTCAAGTACCACTCACAAGAATATTCACGACCAACGAAGGATACAAAGTCGTATGCAAAGATGATCTCGGCACAGATCAAATCCTCTCCAAAGACGCAAGAGACAGGTTCTACAGAGAAGGACTCTTAGTAATAATGCCTCCAGAACAAAAAGCAAAGAGGTCTGTGTTTGTATGATAAGTTGACCCAGAAGTAGGCAAACACACGGCATAAGATCTGAAGGAAGAACTTGAAAAACAAAACACATGGATGAAAGTGGATGAAGTAGTAAAAATCAAGGACTACATCCATGTGTTTAAGATCTCATTTGAGGAAACAGCCATGGCAGAAAAAAACAATTCAACAAAGATTTCTGATTTTCAACATGTCCGTAACACCAAACCAAATAAAAAGAGAAACATTTGTAAGCCTGCAGACCTGTTTCTGCTGCTACAAATATGAACATACAACGAGGGAATGCCTGGAAAAAGACAAAAAATTATGTTCCAACTGTGCTGGGGAAGATCACACTTTAACGAACACAACTACAACAGGATGCCTTAATTGCAAGAGGAATGGCGATACATACCATACTCACTGGACACTAGCAATGGCGTGCCCAATAAAGAAACATATGTTCAAATACAAAGAACAGGAGATGAGAAGAAGGGAACAAGAGAAGTAGGACACGACATATGTGGAAATGGGCAGTGCAACAAGTAAACAATCCGGAAGCAACCATACTAAAACTGAGCGAGGCAGTACATGACAAAGTGATGATAAGCATGATACACGCACACAACATCATATCACCTGGCTCATATAATGCTGAACTGAGGAAAATGTTCGAGCTGAACAGCCTGCCCGACATGTGGTTCCCCTACGACCCACATTCAGAAAAATTGCTCCAGCTAACCTACACCACAGAACTGAAGGATCGACTGCAAGCAAAGAAGCGAGTAGAAGGAACGACTACATCGGAAATACAAGAAGGAGAACCCAAGAAAGTAAGACAACAATTACAGGAGCCAAGAGACCCAAGGCAATCCCAAACAAGAACTGACAAGAAAAAGGAGAAGCAGCAGCCAAGGGAGCTACCGCTAAGAGAGGAAGAGATGCAGACAGTGGAACAAACCGAGACAGCAGAAGAAATCGGACTGAAAATCATCACTCCTAGATATGGAGTCCCAACATCCAGACCAACGGGAAAAGCCAGATTAAAGAATTATGAAGAAGGTCAATATAAATGGACTTGCCGAGACAAAAACTTAAATGAAGACTACGTATGGACCCTAAGAGTTGCGAACAAAATACAAATAACAACTAACGACTTCAAAATAATAGAACACTCTGAATTTAGAAGGGTAGGAAACGGTCGCCAAGACGACAGATCTCCCTCACAACAACCACAAGCAAAATTAAGAAATAATGGATCAAACTCAACAAATAAAGACTTTAAAAATAATACAACACAACGTGAGAGACTGGAGGGGGGAAAAATATACCTAGGAAACACCTATCAAGAACTAGACATCATTTTAATAACAGTCATGGCGAAAAGTATTACAATAGTATAAAAATATTCAATTGCTACGTTCACAAACGAAACTCGTCAAACCAAAAACACGATGGAGTGGCTATAAAGAAGAACATTAGTTATAAACTAATAGACGAATTCCAGGAGGAATTCTTAGCAATAAAAGTCAATACAACACAAGGGGACATAATAGTTGCTACCACTTCCCTACCACCAAGACGACCATACCTGCCAGCAGAAGACTTTCTAAAACTCGTAAATCACAGCCAACCAATGTACATTATCGGAGACTTTAATGCCAGGCACAGAATTTTCGATAACCCTAATAACAATGCCGTAGGAAAAACGTTAGAACAAATCATAAATACAAGAAAACTTATACCGTACATCTCGGCCCCTTCTTTCCCTCATGGAGAACTCACAACTCAGTCTCCACCCCGGACAAAATTGTCTCAAACAACAAAGCCTTTTTCAACTATCACATCCAACGGGGTCCCCTCACGGGCAGTGACCACATACCAATAATCTTCACAATATCCACAGGCCCCATACAAATTTCCGTGCAAAAAACGACTGCAAATGAGCGAAACCAACTGACCCAACTTCAAATAAGATTTCAAAGACTACCAGCTACCAAACCTTCAAGGGGAAACTTTAGAAAACATTGATACAGAAATGGACAGACTACACCTGGAAATAAAAACATCCATACACAACAATTACCCCAAAACAAGTAGCAGGATACTTCCCAGTAACAAGGCAACTGAGGAGGTTAAACTACTTCAAACACAATACAACGAATTAGTTAAATATACAGACAGATTCGACCCATCTAGATGGCTCTACGCAGCACAGAAGTCACTACAAATAAAATTAAGAGAGGAATATAAGGAAATCAATAAATGGAACGACCTAGTAGCCTCGGCCGACCACACCAAAGACCCTAAATCGTTTTGGACATCCATTCGTAAGATGATGGGCACAAACAAACAAAAGGCTCCATACATAAAAGATCAAAACGGACACAAGTTACACGATGAGAGGGAACAGGAACGAGCATTCGTGCGGGAATGGGAGAAAATATTCAGAATTTACGAGGAAGAAAATGAAGATTTCGATGTAGAACGCGAAAACGTGATCGAGACAGAAATGGAAGACAAAATACACCGTATTATTCCTAACCATAAACACCCTACCAGAACACCGACAAATAACACTCGGAGAACTCCTGCACAACCTGAGAAAATTTAAAGAGAAAGCACCAGGAATGACGGGCATAACAAGAAATATGCTATTAAACCTACCCCAGAAGGCACCGGAAGAATTGTCTAGCTGTAGGATACTTCCCGGACTCACTGAAAAAGGCCAAGATGATTTTTATTCAAAGGACGGGAAGGACATCAAAGAAATATTAAATTGCAGACCCATATCACTATTGGAAGTAACAGGGAAACTCCTGGAAAAAAATATTAAATGCAAGACTAATGAGATTTCTAACGCACAACGAAAAAAGAAACCGCCGACAACATGGATTCATGCCAGACAGACACACCCACACAGCCATTGCCACCGTTACCGAAATCATTGCACAAGAAAAGGGAAAGGGAATTGAGGTAAACATAATAGTAAGAGACATAGCTAAGGCCTTTGATAAAGTCTGGCACCTAGGTCTAGAGCACAAACTATTAAAACTAAGTCTCCCTCCCAAATTAGAAAGAATACTATGCAACTACCTCGATGGCAGAACAGCCCAGACCCAAATTGGAAAACACACAGGTCAGACATTCCAACTGGAAGGCGGAGTCCCCCAAGGAGGGTGCCTATCGCCCTCACTTTACACAATATATACAGCACACATTCTACCACCAGCAGCATACACCAAATATGTCACGTTCTCAGACGACAAAACCCAAATAGTATCATATCCAGGTAAATCCACAAACATGATGGCCCACCACACAGCACTCGCAATAAAAAAATAATAATTACTTTCAAAAGAACTGTAAAATAAAAACAAACAAAGCCAAACTCGGGATCATCCCTATAGCAAAATTCAAAACCAGTCCAGTAATAGTCGATGGCGAAATTTATCCATAGGGAAACAGAAGGCAAGATGCTGGGGCTAAAAGTGACGAAAAGAGGATATATAAACTTTTTGAAAGATAAAACCAGGGCCGCAAGGGCAAGACTTGCGAAAATAACAAGATTCAGGAACCTTGGCACAAATAACAAAAAGAAAGTATACACAACACTGGTAAAATCAACAATGGACTACCCACGAATTCCACTACACATCTTGAGCAAAACAAACATTAAGTCCCTACAAGTAATCCAAAACAAAGCCCTCACACTTATTTACAACACGAAACACACCGACCGCATTACAAACGAACAATTATATGATAGAGCAAACCTCCAAGCTCTAAACGTCGAAATCCACAACAAGGCCAAAAATATTTGGAACAAATTAACAGACGTAAACTTAGAAACCTAACAAAACTGGTTAAATGAGGACAAGGTCAACGAACAAATAACAGAACACCGATGGTTCAAATCTAGTAAGAAAATACTAGGAGGACCACCCTTACCATCTTAAACTTAAAGAGAACAATAAAGATGAGAGCCCCTACCAGCTCCAGAGACTCTCCAGCCACATAACCTTCCTATAAGGAGCACTATCTTTACTAGCTGTTTCTTCTCCTATATTACTAACATTAAAACTACTTGTAGATATGGGTGTAGATATGGGTGTAGATATGGGTGAAGTTATGGGTGTAGTTATGGGCTAGTTATGGGTGTAGTTATGGGGGTAGTCATGGGTGTGGTTATGGGGGTAGTTATGGGCTAGTCATGGGTGTGGTTATGGGGGTAGTTATGGGTGTAGTCATGGGGGTAGTCATGGGTGTGGTTATGGGGGTAGTTATGGGCTAGTTATGGGTGTGGTTATGGGTGTAGATATGGGTGTAGTTATGGGTGTAGTCATGGGGGTAGTCACGGGTGTGGTTATAGGGGTAGTTATGGGCTAGTTATGGGTGTGGTTATGGGTGTAGTCATGGGGATAGTCATGGGTGTGGTTATGGGGGTAGTTATGGGTGTAGTTATGGGGTAGTTATGGGTGTAGTTATGGGTGCAGTCATGGGGGTAGTTATGGGTGTGGTTATGGGGGTAGTTATGGGGGTAGTCATGGGTGTGGTTATGGGGGTAGTTATGGGTGTGGTTATGGGTGTAGTTATGGGCAGGGCTGTGGAGTAGGAGTCGGAGGAAATTTCGGCTTGTGGAGTCGGAGTCGGTAAAATTGTCCAGACTCCGACTCCGACTTGCAAAGGTAAAGCGACATCGGAGTGAAAACGCAGCAGCAGTAGACATTAAAAATACGAGATTTCAGCAAGATTTCTTTGGTGCACTGATGGAAGTGGAGAAATTTGACCGGTCTTCAAAAGTGACAGTGGAAGAAGCCATACCTGCTTACCCAGAGATTGTAAAAGATGTAGCTAGAGCTGTGACAGCAATGCCACCCACTCAGGTCAGTGTAGAAAGACTGTTTTCTGCACTGAAAATAATCAGATCAGATTTAAGGGCTTCCATGAAGGAAGATCTGACTGAAGCTATTCTGTTCCTAAGAACAAATATATGAACTCAGGCATATTCATTGCAGTGATTCCACTGATCCCACTAATTTTCTTAAATTATTAAAAGAATTTATTTCCATTTTATAAGCATTATTATGAATTTATTGTAGCAGGCACAGTATAGCACTATAATTTTGGACGATAGTCTCTTCTTTACCATTTGAAATTTTGAATTATATCAAATTTTGTTTCGTTGAAAATTGCACAGAGGCTCTCAGCTACAAAACAATTAGCTACAACCTGTTTTTGGTGAGATTAAGGCAAACTTAATTTAATAACTTAATCATGTAAGGTTTATCCATTTTCCTTAATAAGGTATTCATTTCTTTAATGTACATAAATATATAACTTTACTTTAAAAGGAAATGTAGGATCATCATTTAGATCCACATCAGATTATGAGCTTAAACAAAATTCATATGCTGAGATCGAACTTTTAGATATACATGTAAATGGTGTTTTCTAGTTAATATCTTGAATTCTTAATAAATTTATTTTTCTTTTGATTGAAACTTTGAAAGTCAAGCCTATCATCTTTTTGTAGTTCTTAAATATCGTCCAGATCATTAATAAAGCTGTAGCAGTATAGCCACGGTGTTTTACTTTTTATCTACGCAGGTTACAACATACAAATTACAATTAGGATGGTAGAAATAGTTGTTACAAATAGGCCAAGGAGTCGGAGTCGGAAGCATAATAATTTGAGGAGTCGGAGTCGAAGGTTTTGTCTTCGACTCCACAGCCCTGGTTATGGGTGTAGATATGGGTGTGGTTATGGGTGTAGTCATGGGTGTGGTTATGGGGGTAGTTATGGGTGTAGATATGGGTGTAGTTATGGGTGTAGTCATGGGGGTAGTCATGGGTGTGGTTATGGGGGTAGTTATGGGTGTAGATATGGGTGTGGTTATGGGTGTAGTCATGGGGGTAGTCATGGGTGTAGTTATGGGTGTAGTTATGGGTGTAGATATGGGTGTGGTTATGGGTGTAGTCATGGGGGTAGTCATGGGTGTGGTTATGGGGGTAGTTATGGGTGTAGTTATGGGTGTGGTCATGGGTGTAGTTATGGGGGTAGTTATGGGTGTAGATATGGGTATACCTGTAGTTATGGGTGTGGTTATGGGGGTAGATATGGGTGTAGTTATGGGTATAGTTATGGGTGTAGTCATGGGGGTAGTTATGGGTGTGGTTATGGGGGTAGTTATGGGTGTAGATATGGGGGTAGTTATGGGTGTAGTCATGGGGGTAGTTATGGGTGTAGTCATGGGGGTAGTTATGGGTGTGGTTATGGGGGTAGTTATGGGTGTAGTCATGGGGGTAGTCATGGGTGTGGTTATGGGGGTAGTTATGGGCTAGTTATGGGTGTAGTCATGGGGGTAGTCATGGGTGTGGTTATGGGTGTGGTTATGGGCTAGTTATGGGTGTAGTCATGGGGGTAGTTATGGGTGTAGTCATGGGGGTAGTTATGGGTGTAGTCATGGGGGTAGTTATGGGTGTGGTTATGGGGGTAGTTATGGGTGTAGTCATGGGGGTAGTCATGGGTGTGGTTATGGGGGTAGTTATGGGCTAGTTATGGGTGTAGTCATGGGGGTAGTCATGGGTGTGGTTATGGGTGTGGTTATGGGCTAGTTATGGGTGTAGTCATGGGGGTAGTCATGGGTGTGGTTATGGGTGTGGTTATGGGCTAGTTATGGGTGTAGTCATGGGGGTAGTCATGGGTGTGGTTATGGGGGGTAGTTATGGGCTAGTTATGGGTGTGGTTATGGGTGTACAGTAGTTAGTAAAATACAGGTGTTAAATAAAACAATTGTTGACTTTATTACATTATTAATAAATGTTTGTACAAATGTTATACACGACTAATAATTGTTTGTTACTACGAGCTGTTGTGAGTTTAGGGGAAACACCAGTAGCAAAATATATCCTTAAAAGTATTAAAAAGAGTTTTAAGTGACGGCAGTTATAGTGACACTATAGTGCATCATGGTGATTAGTGACACTATAGTGTGTCGTGGTGGTTATAGTGTGTTGTGGTGGTTATAGTGACACTATAGTGTGTCATGGTGGTTATAGTGACACTATAGTGTATCATGGTGTTATAGTGACACTATAGTGTGTCATGGTGGTTATAGACACTATAGTGTATCATGGTGTTTATAGTGACACTATAGTGTGTCATGGTGGTTATAGTGATACTATAGTGTGTCGTGGTGGTTATAGTGACACTATAGTGTGTCATGGTGGTTAGTGACACTATAGTGTGTCGTGGTGGTTATAGTGTGTTGTGGTGGTTATAGTGACACTATAGTGTGTCATGGTGGCTATAGTGACACTATAGTGTATCATGGTGATTAGTGACACTATAGTGTGTCGTTGTGGTTATAGTGTGTTGTGGTGGTTATAGTGACACTATAGTGTGTCATGGTGGTTATAGTGACACTATAGTGTATCATGGTGATTAGTGACACTATAGTGTGTCGTGGTGGTTATAGTGTGTTGTGGTGGTTATAGTGACACTATAGTGTGTCATGGTGGTTATAGTGACACTATAGTGTATCATGGTGATTAGTGACACTACAGTGTGTCGTGGTGGTTATAGTGTGTCGTGGTGGTTATAGTGTGTCGTGGTGGTTATAGTGACACTATAGTGTGTCGTGGTGGTTATAAAGACACTATAGTGTGTCATGGTGGTCATAGTGTGTCGTGGTGGTTATAGTGACACTATAGTGTGTCATGGTGGTCATAGTGACACTATAGTGTATCATGGTGGTTATAGTGACACTATAGTGTGTCGTGGTGGTTATAGTGACACTATAGTGTGTCGTGGTGGTTATAGTGACACTATAGTGTGTCGTGGTGGTTATAGTGACACTATAGTGTCATGGTGGTTATAGTGACACTATAGTGTGTCATGGTGGTTAGGTTAGGTTAGGTTAGGTCAGGTTAGGTTAGGTCAGGTTAGGTTAGGTTAGGTTAGGTCAGGTTAGGTCAGGTCAGGAAGGGTTGGGAGATTTTCTATGCTTTTTTTACACAGAAAAGGGGGTAGGTTAAGTTATGTGACACAGGGATGGTGGTGAGATGATGGTGACATGATGATTACAAGTGATGGTGACACAAGTGATGGTAACATAAGTGATGGTGACACAAGTGATGGTAACATAAGTGATGGTGACATGGTGATGGTGACATAATTGATGGTGACATAAGTGATGATGACATTATGGTGATGGTGACATAAGTGACGATGACATTATGGTGATGGTGACATAAGTGATGATGACATTATGGTGATGGTAACATGATGGTGAGGGTGACATAAGTGATGGTGACATGATGGTGACATTATGGCGATGGTAACATAAGTGATGGTGACATAAGTGATGGTGACATAAGTGATGATGACATTATGGTGATGGTGACATAAGTGATGATGACATTATGGTGATGGTAACATAAGTGATGGTGACATAAGTGATGATGACATGATGGTGATGGTAACATAAGTGATGGTGACATGATGGTGATGGTGACATAAGTGATGATGACATTATGGTGATGGTGACATAAGTGATGGTGACACGATGGTGATGGTGACATAAGTGATGATGACATTATGGTGTTGGTGACATAAGTGATGGTGACATGAGTGATGGTGACATGAGTGATGGTGACATAAGTGATGGTGACATGAGTGATGGTGACATAAGTGATGGTGACATGAGTGATGGTGACATAAGTGATGGTAACATAAGTGATGGTGACATGGTGATGGTGACATAAGTGATGGTGACATAAGTGATGGTAACATAAGTGATGGTGACATAAGTGATGATGACATAAGTGATGATGACATAAGTGATGGTGACATGATGGTGATGGTGACATAAGTGATGATGACATTATGGTGATGGTGACATAAGTGATGGTGACACGATGGTGATGGTGACATAAGTGATGATGACATTATGGTGTTGGTGACATAAGTGATGGTGACATGAGTGATGGTGACATGAGTGATGGTGACATAAGTGATGGTGACATGAGTGATGGTGACATAAGTGATGGTGACATGAGTGATGGTGACATAAGTGATGGTAACATAAGTGATGGTGACATGGTGATGGTGACATAAGTGATGGTGACATAAGTGATGGTAACATAAGTGATGGTGACATAAGTGATGATGACATAAGTGATGATGACATAAGTGATGGTGACATGATGGTGATGGTGACATAAGTGATGATGACATGATGGTGATGGTGACATAAGTGATGATGACATGATGGTGATGGTGACATAAGTGATGGTGACATAAGTGATGGTGACATAAGTGATGGTGACATAAGTGATGGTGACATAAGTGATGGTAACATAAGTGATGGTGACATAAGTGATGGTGACATAAGTGATGGTGACATAAGTGATGGTAACATAAGTGATGGTAACATAAGTGATGGTGACATAAGTGATGGTGACATAAGTGATGATGACATAAGTGATGGTGACATAAGTGATGGTGACATGAGTGATGGTGACATGAGTGATGGTGACATAAGTGATGGTGACATAAGTGATGGTAACATAAGTGATGGTGACATAAGTGATGGTGACATAAGTGATGGTAACATAAGTGATGGTGACATAAGTGATGGTAACATAAGTGATGGTGACATAAGTGATGGTGACATAAGTGATGATGACATAAGTGATGGTAACATAAGTGATGGTAACATAAGTGATGGTGACATAAGTGATGGTGACATAAGTGATGGTGACATAAGTGATGATGACATAAGTGATGGCAACATAAGTGATGGTGACATAAGTGATGGTAACATAAGTGATGGTGACATAAGTGATGGTGACATAAGTGATGGTAACATAAGTGATGGTAACATAAGTGATGGTAACATAAGTGATGGTAATATAAGTGATGGTGACATAAGTGATGGTGACATAAGTGATGGTGACATAAGTGATGGTAACATAAGTGATGGTAACAAAAGTGATGGTGACATAAGTGATGGTGACATAAGTGATGGTGACATAAGTGATGGTAACATAAGTGATGGTGACATAAGTGATGGTGACATAAGTGATGGTAACATAAGTGATGGTAACATAAGTGATGGTAACATAAGTGATGGTGACATAAGTGATGGTAACATAAGTGATGGTAACATAAGTGATGGTGACATAAGTGATGGTGACATAAGTGATGGTAACATAAGTGATGGTGACATAAGTGATGGTGACATAAGTGATGGTAACATAAGTGATGGTAACATAAGTGATGGTAACATAAGTGATGGTGACATAAGTGATGGTGACATAAGTGATGGTAACATAAGTGATGGTGACACAAGTGATGGTAACATAAGTGATGGTAACATAAGTGATGGTGACATGATGGTGACATAAGTGATGGTGACATAAGTGATGGTAACATAAGTGATGGTGACATAAGTGATGGTGACATAAGTGATGGTGACATAAGTGATGGTAACATAAGTGATGGTGACATAAGTGATGGTAACATAAGTGATGGTGACATAAGTGATGGTAACATAAGTGATGGTAACATAAGTGATGGTAACATAAGTGATGGTAACATAAGTGACGGTGACATAAGTGATGGTAACATAAGTGATGGTGACATAAGTGATGGTAACATAAGTGATGGTGACATAAGTGATGGTAACATAAGTGATGGTAACATAAGTGATGGTGACATAAGTGATGGTGACATAAGTGATGGCAACATAAGTGTTGGTGACATAAGTGATGGTGACATAAGTGATGGTGACATAAGTGATGGTGACATGATGGTGACATAAGTGATAGTGACATAAGTGATGGTGACATAAGTGATGGTAACATAAGTGATGGTGACATGATGGTGACATAAGTGATGGTGACATAAGTGATGGTAACATAAGTGATAGTGACATAAGTGATGGTGACATAAGTGATGGTAACATAAGTGATGGTGACATAAGTGATGGTAACATAAGTGATGGTGACATAAGTGATGGTGACATAAGTGATGGTAACATAAGTGATGGTGACATAAGTGATGGTGACATAAGTGATGGTGACATAAGTGATGATGACATAAGTGATGATGACATAAGTGATGGTAACATAAGTGATGGTGACATGATGGTGACATAAGTGATGGTAACATAAGTGATGGCAACATAAGTGATGGTGACATAAGTGATGGTGACATGATGGTGACATAAGTGATAGTGACATAAGTGATGGTGACATAAGTGATGGTAACATAAGTGATGGTGACATGATGGTGACATAAGTGATGGTGACATAAGTGATGGTAACATAAGTGATGGTGACATAAGTGATGGTGACATAAGTGATGGTGACATAAGTAATGGTGACATAAGTGATGGTAACATAAGTGATGGTGACATGGTGATGGTGACATAAGTGATGGTAACATAAGTGATGATGACATAAGTGATGGTAACATAAGTGATGGTGACATGATGGTGATGGTGACATAAGTGATGATGACATGATGGTGATGGTGACATAAGTGATGATGACATAAGTGATGGTGACATAAGTGATGGTGACATAAGTGATGGTGACATAAGTGATGGTGACATAAGTGATGGTAACATAAGTGGTGACATAAGTGATGGTGACATAAGTGATGGTGACATAAGTGATGGTGACATAAGTGATGGTAACATAAGTGATGGTGACATAAGTGATGGTAACATAAGTGATGGTGACATAAGTGATGGTGACATAAGTGATGGTAACATAAGTGATGGTGACATAAGTGATGGTGACATAAGTGATGGTGACATAAGTGATGGTGACATGGTGATGGTAACATAAGTGATGGTGACATAAGTGATGATGACAAAAGTGATGGTAACATAAGTGATGGTGACATAAGTGATGGTGACATAAGTGATGGTAGCATAAGTGATGGTGACATAAATGATGGTGACATAAGTAATGATGACATAAGTGATGATGACATTATGGTGTTGGTGACATAAGTGATGGTGACATGAGTGATGGTGACATAAGTGATGGTGACATAAGTGATGGTGACATAAGTGATGGTGACATAAGTGATGGTAACATAAGTGATGGTGACATAAGTGATGGTGACATAAGTGATGGTGACATAAGTGATGGTAACATAAGTGACGGTGACATAAATGATGGTGACAAGTGATGGTGACATAAGTGATGGTGACATAAGTGATGGTAACATAAGTGATGGTGACATTAGTGATGGTGACATAAGTGATGGTGACATAAGTGATGGTGACATGATGGTGACATAAGTGATAGTGACATAAGTGATGGTGACATAAGTGATGGTAACATAAGTGATGGTGACATGATGGTGATGGTGACATAAGTGATGGTGACATAAGTGATGGTGACATAAGTGATGGTAACATAAGTGATAGTGACATAAGTGATGGTGACATAAGTGATGGTGACATTAGTGATGGTGACATGATGGTAACATAAGTGATGGTGACATAAGTGATGGTAACATAAGTGATGGTGACATAAGTGATGGTAACATAAGTGATGGTGACATAAGTGATGGTGACATAAGTGATGGTGACATAAGTGATGATGACATAAGTGATGGTAACATAAGTGATGGTAACATAAGTGGTGACATAAGTGATGGTAACATAAGTGATGGTGACATAAGTGATGGTGACATAAGTGATGGTGACATAAGTGATGGTGACATAAGTGATGGTAACATAAGTGATGGTAACATAAGTGATGGTGACATAAGTGATGGTGACATAAGTGATGGTAACATAAGTGATGGTGACATAAGTGATGGTGACATAAGTGATGGTGACATAAGTGATGGTGACATAAGTGATGGTAACATAAGTGATGGTAACATAAGTGATGGTGACATAAGTGATGGTGACATAAGTGATGGTGACATAAGTGATGGTGACATAAGTGATGGTGACATAAGTGATGGTAACCTAAGTGATGGTAACATAAGTGATGGTGACATAAGTGATGGTAACATAAGTGATGGTGACATAAGTGATGGTGACATAAGTGATGGTGACATAAGTGATGGTGACACAAGTGATGGTGACATGATGGTGATGGTGATATAAGTGATGGTGACATGATGGTGATGGTGACATAAGTGATGATGACATTATGGTGTTGGTGACATAAGTGATGGTGACATGGTGATGGTGACATAAGTGATGGTGACATTAGTGATGGTGACATTAGTGATGGTGACATGATGGTAACATAAGTGATGGTGACATAAGTGATGGTAACATAAGTGAGGGTGACATAAATGATGGTGACATAAGTGATGGTGACATAAGTGATGGTAACATAAGTGATGGTAACATAAGTGATGGTGATATAAGTGATGGTAACATAAGTGATGGTGACACAAGTGATGGTGACATGGTGATGGTGACATAAGTGATGGTGACATGATGGTGATGGTGACATAAGTGATGGCGATATGATGGTGATGGTGACATAAGTGATGATGACATTATGGTGTTCGTGACATAAGTGATGGTGACATGGTGATGGTGACATAAGTGATGGTGACATTAGTGATGGTGACATTAGTGATGGTGACATGATGGTAACATAAGCGATGGTGACATGGTGATGGTGATATAAGTGATGGTGACATGGTGATGGTACAGTGAACTAGATGGTCAACATAACACCACAGTCAACCACAGTCACCTCCCTGATGTTACTGTGGTTGACTGCTGCCTTCACCACCTCCAGGCCGCTCTCCACCTGACCAAACAAACAAGAGAAACAACCAGAGTGGTCCCTGGTGAAGATGATGAACAGTGCACCCCGGGCATCAACATCATCATAACCCCCCACATCCCCCGCACTCCCTGACCGGCGGTAATCACACTGGAGGTCAGGCAGTAGTGAGGCTCCTCCCCTCCCATCATTATACTGGTAGTCTCCACCCGTCACACACTCCCCCTCACCACCCTTGTGATACACCTCCAGTAAGTTTGTGTTGGTGTAGGTGTGGCCCCGCTGGCCCGTACACAACAACGTAAATTGTCTGCCGCGCGGAGTGTCGGGGCTAAGCCGGATGTGGACCCGGCCTCTTGTTGACCCGGCCCAGCCCAGGTCAAGAAATACCAGGGTGGAGGAACAGTCCAGGGTGCCCACAACGTCGGTGAACTGCACACACAAAAATAATGATCTTATAAATGTAAAATTGAACAAATTAACATCAAGTTATTTAAATGAATCATGAGTTCATTATTATTGTCATATAATAAAAATTGGTAATAATTAGAGAGTGTGAAATAAAGTAACCTGGATGGTGTGGGCGTGGAGGGGCGCGGGCTGGCTCTGGAGTGTGTGCAGGTAGAGCCGCCCATACTGTGTAGTTATCCTGGAGGAGCGGAGGCCGTGTTGGTCTTGGTGGACAGCGTACACCAGGCCAGCCTCCAACACCTGCCTCTTGACACCCTCAGTCATCCTGCCCAGATCATCAACCTGTGGACAGTACCACGGCCATTAGCCTTACCGAGTAATAATTACTGGTTGGACAACAACAACAACAACAACAACAACAACAACAACAACAACAACAATAATAATAAAAAAAAAAATAATAATAATAATAATAATAATAATAATAAAAAAAAAAAAATAATAATAATAATAATAATAATAATAATAATAATAAAAAAAAAAAATAATAATAATAATAATAATAATAATAATAATAAAAAAAAAAAAATAATAATAATAATAATAATAATAATAAAAATAATAATAATAATAAAATAATAATAATATAAAAATAATAATAATAATAATAAAAATAATAATAATAATAATGATAAACAAAAATAATAATAATAAAAATAATAATAAAATAATAATAATAAACAATAATAATAATAATAATAATAATAATAATAATAATAAACAAAATTAATAATAATAATAATAAAAAATATAATAAAATAATAATAATAATAATAATAATAATAATAATAATAATAAACAAAAATAATAATAATAATAATAATAATAATAAAATAATAATAATAATAATAATAATAATAATAATAATACTGAAGGCACGACCAAGGAGCCATTTGTTGGTTTATGAAGGCACGACCAAGGAGCCCATTTGTTGGTTTATGAAGGCACGACCAAGGAGCCATTTGTTGGTTATGAAGGAACAACCAAGGAGCCATTTGTAAGTTCAAGAAGGCACGACCAAGGAGCCATTTGTAAGTTCATGAAGGCACGACCAAGGAGCCATTTGTTGGTTTATGAAGGCACTTCCAAGGATCCATTTGTAGGTTATGAAGGCACGACCAAGGAGCCATTTGTAAGTTCATGAAGGCACGACCAAGGAGCCATTTGTTGGTTTATGAAGGCACTTCCAAGGAGCCATTTGTTGATTATGAAGGAACGACCAAGGAGCCATTTGTTGGTTTATGAAGGCACGACCAAGGAGCCATTTGTTGATTTATGAAGGCACGACCAAGGAGCCACTTGTTGGTTTATAATGGAACGACCGAGGAGCCATTTGTTGATTTATGAAGGCACGACCAAGGAGCCAATTGTTGGTTTATGAAGGTACGACCAAGGAGCCATTTGTTGGTTTATGAAAGCTCGACCAAGGAGCCATTTGTTGGTTTATGAAGGCACGAGCAAGGAGCCATTTGTTGGTTTATGAAGGCACGAGCAAGGAGCCATTTGTTGGTTATGAAGGCACGACCAAGGAGCCATTTGTTGGTTTATAATGGCACGACAGAGGAGCCACTTGTTGGTTTATAATGGCACGACCTAGGAGCCATTTGTTGATTTATAAAGGCACGACCAAGGAGCCATTTGTTGGTTTATGAAAGCGCGTCCAAGGAGCCATTTGTTGATTTATAATGGTACGACCTAGTAGCCATTTGTTGGTTTATGAAGGCACGACCAAGGAGTCACTTGTTGGTTATGAAGGCACGACCAAGGAGCCATTTGTTGGTTATGAAGGAACGACCAAGGAGCCATTTGTAAGTTCATGAAGGCACGACCAAGGAGCCATTTGTAGGTTTATGAAGGCACGACCAAGGAGCCATTTGTTGGTTTATGAAGGCACGACCAAGGAGCCATTTGTTGGTTTATGAAGGCACGACCGAGGAGCCATTTGTTGGTTATGAAGGAACGACCAAGGAGCCATTTGTTGGTTTATGAAGGCACGACCAAGGAGCCATTTGTTGATTTATAATGGCACGACCGAGGAGCCATTTGTTGATTTATGAAGGCACGACCAAGGAGCCATTTGTTGGTTTAAATGGCACGACCGAGGAGCCATTTGTTGATTTATGAAGGCACGACCAAGGAGCCATTTGTTGGTTCATGAAGGCACGACAAAGGAGCCATTTGTTGATTCATGAAGGCACGACCAAGGAGCCATTTGTTGATTTATGAAGGAATGACCAAGGAGCCATTTGTTTGTTTATGAAGGCACGACCAAGGAGCCATTTGTTGGTTTATAAAGGCACGACCAAGGAGCCATTTGTTGGTTAATGAAGGAGTGACCAAGGAGCCATTTGTTGGTTTATGAAGGCACGACCAAGGAGCCATTTCTTGGTTTATGAAGGCACGACCAAGGAGCCATTTGTTGGTTTGTGAAGGCACGACTAAGGAGCCATTTGAGGGTTTATAAAGGCACGACCAAGGAGCCATTTGTTGATTTATGAAGGAATGACCAAGGAGCCATTTGTTTGTTTATGAAGGCACGACCAAGGAGCCATTTGTTGGTTTATGAAGGAGCGACCAAGGAGCCAATTGTTGGTTCATGAAGGCACGACTAAGGAGCCATTTGAGGGTTTATAAAGGCACGACCAAGGAGCCATTTGTTGATTTATAAAGGCACGACCAAGGAGCCATTTGTTGGTTTATGAAAGCTCGACCAAGGAGCCATTTGTTGGTTTATGAAGGCACAAGCAGGGAGCCATTTGTTGGTTATGAAGGCACGACCAAGGAGCCATTTATTTTATAATGGCACGACCGAGGAGCCATGTGTTGGTTTATGAAGGCAGGATCAAGGAGCCATTTGTTGTTTTATGAAGGCACGACCAAGGAGCCATTTGTTGGTTTATAGAGGCACGACCAAGGAGCCATTTGTTGGTTTATAGAGGCACGACCAAGGAGCCATTTGTTGGTTTATGAAAGCTCGACCAACGAGCCATTTGTTGGTTTATGAAGGCACAAGCAAGGAGCCATTTGTTGGTTTTGAAGGCACGACCAAGGAGCCATTTGTTGGTTTATAATGGCACGACCGAGGAGCCACTTGTTGGTGTATAATGGCACGGCCTAGAAGCCATTTGTTGATTTATAAAGGCACGACCAAGGAGCCATTTGTTGGTTTATGAAAGCGCATCCAAGGAGCCATTTGTTGGTTTATGAATGCATGACCAAGGAGCCATGTGTTGATTATGAAGGCAGGACCAAGGAGCCATTTGTTGGTTTATGAAGGAACGACCAAAGAGCCATTTGTTGGTTTATGAATGCTCGAACAAGGAGCCATTTGTTGGTTATGAAGGCACGACCAAGGAGCCATTTGTTGGTAAATGAAGGCACGACCAAGGAGCCATGTGTTGGTTTATGAAGGCACGACCAAGGAGCCATTTGTTGGTTTATGAATTCACGACCAAGGAGCCATTTGTTGGTTATGAAGGCACGACCAAGGAGCCATTTGTTGGTTTATAAAGGCACGACCAAGGAGCCATTTGTTGGTTCATGAAGGCACGACCAAAGAGCCATTTGTAGGTTTATGAAGGCACGACCAAAGAGCCATTTGTAGGTTCATGAAGGCACGACCAAAGAGCCATTTGTAGGTTCATGAAAGCAAGACCAAGGAGCCATTTGTAGGTTCATGAAGGCACGACCATGGAGCCATTTGTTGGTTTATGAAGGCACAACCATGGAGCCATTTGTTGGTTTATGAAGGCATAACCAAGGAGCCATTTGGTGGTTATGAAAGCACGACCAAGGAGCCATTTGTTGGTTTGTGAAGGCACGACCAAGGAGCCATTTGTTGGTTTATGAAGGCACGACCAAGGAGCCATTTGTTGATTATGAAGGAACGACCAAGGAGCCATTTGTTGGTTATGAAGGAACGACCAAGGAGCCATTTGTTGGTTTTGAAGGCACGACCAAGGAGCCATTTGTTGGTTATGAAGGCACGACAAAGGAGCCATTTGTTGGTTTATGAATGCACGACCATGGAGCCATTTGTTGATTATGAAGGAACGACCAAGGAGCCATTTGTTGGTTATGAAGGCACGACCAAGGAGCCATTTGTTCGTTTATGAAAGCTAGACCAAGGAGCCATTTGTTGGTTTATGAAGGCACGAGCAAGGAGCCATTTGTTGGTTATGAAGGCACGACCAAGGAGCCATTTGATTGGATTATAATGGCACGACCGAGGAGCCACTTGTTGGTTTATAATGGCAAGACCGAGGAGCCATTTGTTGATTTATGAAGGCACGACCAAGGAGCCATTTGTTGGTTTATAATGGCACGACCGAGGAGCCATTTGTTGATTTATGAAGGCACGACCAAGGAGCCATGTGTTGGTTTATGAAGGCATGACCAAGGAGCCACTTGTTGGTTTATAATGGCAAGACCGAGGAGCCATTGGTTGATTTATGAAGGCACGACCAAGGAGCCATATGTTGGTTTATAATGGCACGACCGAGGAGCCATTTGTTGATTTATGAAGGCACGACCAAGGAGCCATGTGTTGGTTTATGAAGGCATGACCAAGGAGCCATTTCTTGGTTCATGAAGGCACGACCAAGGAGCCATTTGTTGATTTATGAAGGAATGACCAAGGAGCCTTTTGTTTGTTTATGAAGGCACGACCAAGGAGCCATTTGTTGGTTTATGAAGGAATGAACAAGGAGCCATTTGTTGGTTTATGAAGGCACGACCATGGAGCCATTTGTTGGTTTATGAAGGCACGACCAAGGAGCCATTTGTTGGTTTATAAAGGCACGACCAAGGAGCCATTTGTTGGTTTATGAAGGAATGACCAAGGAGCCATTTGTTGGTTTATGAAGACACGACCAAGGAGCCATTTGTTGGTTTATGAAGGCACGACTAAGGAGCCATTTGTTGGTTTATAAAGGCACGACCAAGGAGCCATTTGTTGGTTTATAAAGGCACGACCACGGAGCCATTTGTTGGTTTATGAAGGCAAGACCAAGGAGCCATTTGTTTTATAATGGCACGACCGAGGAGCCATGTGTTGGTTTATGAAGGCACGATCAAGGAGCCATTTGTTATTTTATGAAGGCACGACCAAGGAGCCATTTGTTGGTTCATGAAGGCACGACAAAGGAGCCATTTGTTGATTCATGAAGGCACGACCAAGGAGCCATTTGTTGATTTATGAAGGAATGACCAAGGAGCCATTTGTTTGTTTATGAAGGCACGACCAAGGAGCCATTTGTTGGTTTATAAAGGCACGACCAAGGAGCCATTTGTTGGTTAATGAAGGAGTGACCAAGGAGCCATTTGTTGGTTTATGAAGGCACGACCAAGGAGCCATTTGTTGGTTTATGAAGGCACGACCAAGGAGCCATTTGTTGGTTTGTGAAGGCACGACTAAGGAGCCATTTGAGGGTTTATAAAGGCACGACCAAGGAGCCATTTGTTGATTTATGAAGGAATGACCAAGGAGCTATTTGTTTGTTTATGAAGGCACGACCAAGGAGCCATTTGTTGGTTTATGAAGGAGCGACCAAGGAGCCAATTGTTGGTTCATGAAGGCACGACCAAAGAGCCATTTGTTGGTTTATGAAGGCACGACTAAGGAGCCATTTGAGGGTTTATAAAGGCACGACCAAGGAGCCATTTGTTGATTTATAAAGGCACGACCAAGGAGCCATTTGTTGGTTTATGAAAGCTCGACCAACGAGCCATTTGTTGGTTTATGAAGGCACAAGCAGGGAGCCATTTGTTGGTTATGAAGGCACGACCAAGGAGCCATTTATTTTATAATGGCACGACCGAGGAGCCATGTGTTGGTTTATGAAGGCAGGATCAAGGAGCCATTTGTTGTTTTATGAAGGCACGACCAAGGAGCCATTTGTTGGTTTATAGAGGCACGACCAAGGAGCCATTTGTTGGTTTATAGAGGCACGACCAAGGAGCCATTTGTTGGTTTATGAAAGCTCGACCAACGAGCTATTTGTTGGTTTATGAAGGCACAAGCAAGGAGCCATTTGTTGGTTTTGAAGGCACGACCAAGGAGCCATTTGTTGGTTTATAATGGCACGACCGAGGAGCCACTTGTTGGTGTATAATGGCACGACCTAGAAGCCATTTGTTGATTTATAAAGGCACGACCAAGGAGCCATTTGTTGGTTTATGAAAGCGCATCCAAGGAGCCATTTGTTGGTTTATGAATGCATGACCAAGGAGCCATGTGTTGATTATGAAGGCAGGACCAAGGAGCCATTTGTTGGTTTATGAAGGAACGACCAAAGAGCCATTTGTTGGTTTATGAATGCTCGAACAAGGAGCCATTTGTTGGTTATGAAGGCACGACCAAGGAGCCATTTGTTGGTAAATGAAGGCACGACCAAGGAGCCATGTGTTGGTTTATGAAGGCACGACCAAGGAGCCATTTGTTGGTTTATGAATTCACGACCAAGGAGCCATTTGTTGGTTATGAAGGCACGACCAAGGAGCCATTTGTTGGTTTATAAAGGCACGACCAAGGAGCCATTTGTTGGTTCATGAAGGCACGACCAAAGAGCCATTTGTAGGTTCATGAAGGCACGACCAAAGACCCATTTGTAGGTTCATGAAGGCACGACCAAAGAGCCATTTGTAGGTTCATGAAAGCAAGACCAAGGAGCCATTTGTAGGTTCATGAAGGCACGACCATGGAGCCATTTGTTGGTTTATGAAGGCACGACCATGGAGCCATTTGTTGGTTTATGAAGGCATAACCAAGGAGCCATTTGGTGGTTATGAAAGCACGACCAAGGAGCCATTTGTTGGTTTATGAAGGCACGACCAAGGAGCCATTTGTTGGTTTATGAAGGCACGACCAAGGAGCCATTTGTTGATTATGAATGAACGACCAAGGAGCCATTTGTTGGTTATGAAGGAACGACCAAGAAGCCATTTGTTGGTTTTGAAGGCACGACCAAGGAGCCATTTGTTGGTTATGAAGGCACGACAAAGGAGCCATTTGTTGGTTTATGAATGCACGACCATGGAGCCATTTGTTGATTATGAAGGAACGACCAAGGAGCCATTTGTTGGTTATGAAGGCACGACCAAGGAGCCATTTGTTCGTTTATGAAAGCTAGACCAAGGAGCCATTTGTTGGTTTATGAAGGCACGAGCAAGGAGCCATTTGTTGGTTATGAAGGCACGACCAAGGAGCCATTTGATTGGATTATAATGGCACGACCGAGGAGCCACTTGTTGGTTTATATTGGCAAGACCGAGGAGCCATTTGTTGATTTATGAAGGCACGACCAAGGAGCCATTTGTTGGTTTATAATGGCACGACCGAGGAGCCATTTGTTGATTTATGAAGGCACGACCAAGGAGCCATGTGTTGGTTTATGAAGGCATGACCAAGGAGCCACTTGTTGGTTTATAATGGCAAGACCGAGGAGCCATTTGTTGATTTATGAAGGCACGACCAAGGAGCCATTTGTTGGTTTATAATGGCACGACCGAGGAGCCATTTGTTGATTTATGAAGGCACGACCAAGGAGCCATGTGTTGGTTTATGAAGGCATGACCAAGGAGCCATTTCTTGGTTCATGAAGGCACGACCAAGGAGCCATTTTTTGATTTATGAAGGAATGACCAAGGAGCCTTTTGTTTGTTTATGAAGGCACGACCAAGGAGCCATTTGTTGGTTTATGAAGGAATGAACAAGGAGCTATTTGTTGGTTTATGAAGGCACGACCATGGAGCCATTTGTTGGTTTATGAAGGCACGACCAAGGAGCCATTTGTTGGTTTATAAAGACACGACCAAGGAGCCATTTGTTGGTTTATGAAGGAATGACCAAGGAGCCATTTGTTGGTTTATGAAGACACGACGAAGGAGCCATTTGTTGGTTTATGAAGGCACGACTAAGGAGCCATTTGTTGGTTTATAAAGGCACGACCAAGGAGCCATTTGTTGGTTTATAAAGGCACGACCACGGAGCCATTTGTTGGTTTATGAAGGCATGACCAAGGAGCCATTTGTTTTATAATGGCACGACCGAGGAGCCATGTGTTGGTTTATGAAGGCACGATCAAGGAGCCATTTGTTATTTTATGAAGGCACGACCAAGGAGCCATTTGTTGTTTTATGAATGCACGACCAAGGAGCCATTTGTTCGCTTATACAGGCACGACAAAGGAGCCATTTGTTAGTTTATGAAAGCTCGACCAAGGAGCCATTTGTTGGTTTATGAAGGCACAAGCAAGGAGCCATTTGTTGGTTATGAAGGCACGACCTAGGAGCCATTTGTTGATTTATAAAGGCACGACCAAGGAGCCATTTGTTGGTTTATGAAAGCGCATCCAAGGAGCCATTTGTTGGTTTTTGAATGCATGACCAAGGAGCCATGTGTTGATTATGAAGGCAGGACCAAGGAGCCATTTGTTGGTTTACGAAGGAACGACCAATGAGCCATTTGTTGGTTTATGAATGAACGACCAAAGAGCCATTTGTTGGTTTATGAATGCTCGACCAAGGAGCCATTTGTTGGTTATGAAGGCACGACCAAGGAGCCATTTGTTGGTTTATGAAGGCACGACCATGGAGCCATTTGTTGGTTTATGAAGGCATAACCAAGGAGCCATTTGTTGGTTATGAAAGCACGACCAAGGAGCCATTTGTTGGTTTATAAAGGGACGACCAAGGAGCCATTTGTTGGTTTATGAAGGCACGACCAAGGAGCCATTTGTTGGTTTATGAAGGCACGACCAATGAGCCATTTGTTGGTTTATGAAGGCACGACCAAGGAGCCATTTGTTGGTTTATGAAGGCACGACCAAGGAGCCATTTGTTGGTTTATGAAGGCACGACCAATGAGCCATTTGTTGGTTTATGAAGGCACGACCAAGGAGCCATTTGTTGGTTTATGAAGACACGACCAAGGAGCCATTTGTTGGTTTATAAAGGGACGACCGAGGAGCCATTTGTTGGTTTATAATGGCACGACCGAGGAGCCATTTGTTGGTTTATGAAGGGACGACCAAGGAGCCATTTGTTGGTTTATAAAGGAACGACCAAGGAGCCATTTGTTGGTTTATAAAGGCACGACCAAGGAGCCATTTGTTGGTTTATAAAGGGACAACCAAGGAGCCATTTGTTGGTTTATGAAGGCACGACCAAGGAGCCATTTGTTGGTTTATGAAGGCACAACCAAGGAGCCATTTGTTGATTTATAATGGCACGACCGAGGAGCCATGTGTTGGTTTATGAAGGCACGATCAAGGAGCCATTTGTTGGTTTATGAAGGCACGATCAAGGAGCCATTTGTTGGTTTATGAAGGCACGACCAAGGAGCCATTTGTTGGTTTATGAAGGCACGACCAAGGAGCCATTTGTTGGTTTATGAAGGCACGACCAAGGAGCCATTTGTTGGTTTATAAAGGCACGACCAAGGAGCCATTTGTTGGTTTATGAAGCCACGACCAAGGAGCCATTTGTTGGTTTATAAAGGGACAACCAAGGAGCCATTTGTTGGTTTATAAATACACGACCAAGGAGCCATTTGTTGGTTTATAAAGGGACGACCAAGGAGTCATTTGTTGATTTATAAAGGCACGACCAAGGAGCCATTTGTTGGTTTATGAAGGCACAACCAAGGAGCCATTTGTTGATTTATAATGGCACGACCAAGGAGCCATTTGTTGGTTTATAAAGGGACGACCATGGAGCCATTTGTTGGTTTATGAATGCATGACCAAGGACCATTTGTTGGTTTATGAAGGCACGACCAAGGAGCCATTTGTTGATTTATAATGGCAAGATCAAGGAGCCATTTGTTGGTTTATGAAGGCACAACCAAGGAGCAATTTGTTGGTTTATGAAGGTACGACCATGGAGCCATTTGTTGGTTTATGAAGGCACGACCAAGGAGCCATTTGTAGGTTTATGAAGGCACGACCAAGGAGCCATTTGTAGGTTTATGAAGGCACGACCAAGGAGCCATTTGTTGGTTTATGAAGGCACGACCAAGGAGCCATTTGTAGGTTTATGAAGGCACGACCAAGGAGCCATTTGTTGGTTTATGAAGGCACGACCAAGGAGCCATTTGTTGGTTTATGAAGGCACGACCAAGGAGCCATTTGTTGGTTTATGAAGGCACGACCAAGGAGCCATTTGTTGGTTTATGAAGGCACGACCAAGGAGCCATTTGTAGGTTTATGAAGGCACGACCAAGGAGCCATTTGTAGGTTTATGAAGGCACGACCAAGGAGCCATTTGTTGGTTTATGAAGGCGCGACCAAGGAGCCATTTGTAGGTTTATGAAGGCACGACCAAGGAGCCATTTGTTGGTTTATGAAGGCACGACCATGTAGCCATTTGTTGGTTTATGAAGGAATGACCAAGGAGCCATTTGTTGGTTATGAAGGAATGACCAAGGAGCCATTTGTTGGTTATGAAGGAACGACCAAGGAGCCATGTGTACGTTTATGATGGCACGACCAAGGAGCCATTTGTTGGTTTATGAAGGTACGACCAAGGAGCCATTTGTTGGTTTATGAAGGCACGACCATGGAGCCATATGTTGGTTTATGAAGGCACGACCAAGGAGCCATTTGTTGGTTATGAAGGAACGACCAAGGAGCCATTTGTTGGTTTATGAAGGCACAACCAAGGAGCCATTTGTTGATTTATAATGGCACGACCGAGGAGCCATGTGTTGGTTTATGAAGGCACGATCAAGGAGCCATTTGTTGGTTTATGAAGGCACGATCAAGGAGCCATTTGTTGGTTTATGAAGGCACGACCAAGGAGCCATTTGTTGGTTTATGAAGGCACGACCAAGGAGCCATTTGTTGGTTTATGAAGGCACGACCAAGGAGCCATTTGTTGGTTTATAAAGGCACGACCAAGGAGCCATTTGTTGGTTTATGAAGCCACGACCAAGGAGCCATTTGTTGGTTTATAAAGGGACAACCAAGGAGCCATTTGTTGGTTTATAAATACACGACCAAGGAGCCATTTGTTGGTTTATAAAGGGACGACCAAGGAGTCATTTGTTGATTTATAAAGGCACGACCAAGGAGCCATTTGTTGGTTTATGAAGGCACAACCAAGGAGCCATTTGTTGATTTATAATGGCACGACCAAGGAGCCATTTGTTGGTTTATAAAGGGACGACCATGGAGCCATTTGTTGGTTTATGAATGCATGACCAAGGACCATTTGTTGGTTTATGAAAGCACGACCAAGGAGCCATTTGTTGATTTATAATGGCAAGATCAAGGAGCCATTTGTTGGTTTATGAAGGCACAACCAAGGAGCAATTTGTTGGTTTATGAAGGTACGACCATGGAGCCATTTGTTGGTTTATGAAGGCACGACCAAGGAGCCATTTGTAGGTTTATGAAGGCACGACCAAGGAGCCATTTGTAGGTTTATGAAGGCACGACCAAGGAGCCATTTGTTGGTTTATGAAGGCACGACCAAGGAGCCATTTGTAGGTTTATGAAGGCACGACCAAGGAGCCATTTGTTGGTTTATGAAGGCACGACCAAGGAGCCATTTGTTGGTTTATGAAGGCACGACCAAGGAGCCATTTGTTGGTTTATGAAGGCACGACCAAGGAGCCATTTGTTGGTTTATGAAGGCATGACCAAGGAGCCATTTGTAGGTTTATGAAGGCACGACCAAGGAGCCATTTGTAGGTTTATGAAGGCACGACCAAGGAGCCATTTGTTGGTTTATGAAGGCGCGACCAAGGAGCCATTTGTAGGTTTATGAAGGCACGACCAAGGAGCCATTTGTTGGTTTATGAAGGCACGACCATGGAGCCATTTGTTGGTTTATGAAGGAATGACCAAGGAGCCATTTGTTGGTTATGAAGGAATGACCAAGGAGCCATTTGTTGGTTATGAAGGAACGACCAAGGAGCCATGTGTAGGTTTTGAAGGCACGACCAAGGAGCCATTTGTTGGTTTATGAAGGTACGACCAAGGAGCCATTTGTTGGTTTATGAAGGCACGACCATGGAGCCATATGTTGGTTTATGAAGGCACGACCAAGGAGCCATTTGTTGGTTATGAAGGAACGACCAAGGAACCATTTGTAGGTTTATGAAGGCACAACCAAGGAGCCATTTGTTGGTTATGAAGGCACGACCAAGGAGCCATTTGTTGGTTTATGAAGGCACGACCAAGGAGCCATTTGTTGGTTTATAAAGGCCTCTGAGAATGCAAGAGGAATGTTTTGAATATCGAAGGTGACCCCAGAGACTTGCCAGAGCAATCAAGAGCACATATATGGATCAAAAGAGTACAAGTAAACCTCCAGGAACTATATCCCGATCGGCAATATTCCGCTTTAACGACGGTCATAAACTAAGACCGTTTCGCTATATACGATCAAAATAACTCCCTTTAACGATATCCGTCAAATGGCGGTCGATATCCATCGCTTTGAATTTTTTTATCTCTGGTGCAAACTGCGGGTTGTACCGTACACAGAGGCAAACCCGGAGATACCCATCGGCAGGTGAATTATTGTAAATGGGGAGCATTATAGCATGGGGTACGTTCCCAGCCAGTCCCCCAACACTTGTATCACAGACAAATAAAATGTTGCAATACTACTCTCTGTAGATAACAACACTCACCACATCATAATTGACAAGTCTGGTCATCATTACATGTCCCTTTGAGGCTAAGGGGACTCTTGTAGGTGGAGTGGAGACGTCACTCTGGGGAGTCCGGAGAGGATGGAGAGAGTTGGAGTCGGAGTCCTAGAAGGGTCTTCTACAGTGGGGGCTGGAGGTGTAGGCTTTGGCTTGGCTTTAAAGAGGGTGAAGTTCCAGGGTGGGACTGGAGAGGTGTCAGCAGTGGAGGGTTGTGGCTCTGACTGTGGCAGGGGTTTGAAAAAGGAGGTGATTGTTGTCTGACGCGCCTCCTTCTTCTTCTTAAGGTACAGCTCCATGTAGCAGAGCATGCCCTTCACCACCACTGCCCTCACAGATGAACTCCTGTTGATGTTGGGGGTCATTCTCAGCCAGTAGATCCATGGCAGTGTTCACGTGGTCCATGGCAGTGCTCAACACCTTCAGAGTCAGCGTCGTGGGTGCAGGGTTGTCCTCCTCCATTCTCTGCTGCTGTTCCAGTAGCAGCAGGTCCTCTGTGCTGAGCTCCTCAGAGTGGCTCTCCAAGACCTCAACCGGATTCTCTTAATCGAAGTCCCGAAAGCCGGCCTCCTGGGAGATGCCGGTGATGTTGAGGCGTACGGCTACAGCGTCGGTGAAGCCGCTGAAGTCGCACGCGCACTAGGACTACACTTTTCTCCACGTGCCGTTCGTGCAGCTCTGTGTGACCTCTTTCCACGACTTCTCAATGTTGTGTATGGCATGCTTGATGTTGTAGCCGTGCCAGAATTCTTCGATGGTCGTCTTTCCCTCTCCATCTGTCGCCTCAAACAGTCGCTTCATTAACCTCCTCAAGTAGTCGGCCTCGAAGGTCGTGGCGACGCTCCGATCCATCGGCTGGACGAGCGAGGTGGTGTTCGGGGCAGAAACATCACACCGATGTCGTCGGTCCACTCACCCATCCCAGGCGGGTGCGAAGGTGCATAGTTGAGGATCAGGAGAAACTTGTTAGTGATGTTCTGCTTCTTGGCATACTCCTTGAGGTGCTTGGAGAGGTAACCAACCATATAACTCTGGCACAACACCGTCATTACCCAGGCCTCATTGTTGGAGCACCATATGACTGGGAGGTGCTCCTTAACCTTCTCCTGCACAAGACAAGTTTTAAACTTTTCCAGTTCCAGGATTACATCTTTGAGGTCCCCCATGCCAGGCGAAACAGCTTTATCAACCCCCCCCCCCTCCCCCCCCCAAAAAAAACTTGTTTTTATTGGTATAAACCATATACAGTTGGTCCTCATATTACGCGGTCCCGCATTCCGCGTTTCACCGTTAACGCGGTGCCTTGCCAGAACCTAACATTTTCACATTCCGCGGTCGTGAACCCCATTACGCGGAGAGCGGCTGGCAAGCCTCGCCATTTTTGGATCCAAACCTCCCGCCATCCGCCATGTTGTGTAAGAGGCGCGAAAATGGTGAGCACAAGGTCGCCCAGTCATCAAAACATTACCAGTTCTTCACCCACTACAGCTGGCCCAAGTCAGTGATAGTGATAATTATAGTGAGGATATGGACTTATATGAACTTTGGGGGGTTTGACAAAGAGGCCCTGCAAGCCTCTGTGGTGGATAGTGATACAATTGATACAAGTGATACAGGTGAGGGCCAATAATCTGCCCTCTGCCTCGGAACCAACCACCCATCCCCGTGTGCCCAGCCATCTTTTCTACTAATGTAAGTGTTAAAAAACCTAATATTATTGATATTTCTCTTAATTATTAATTGTGTGTGCATGCCATCATAAAGTTAAGATAATATTTTTACTACAACATAGTTGTGTGTCGTCAAAAAGTGGAGTTTGGGGATCGGCCCGGACTCCATTTCAATTAATCCCATATGTTATGTTATTCACTTTACGCGTTTCTCACTTTCCGCGGTACCATCCGGGTTACATTAACCGCGTAATATGAGGACCAACTGTACTTGTTTTTATTGGCATAAACCATATACAGGGTGTCTCAAAAGTCCCCAGACTCAAAGTTTGGCAATTTATAGTAGTATAATGGCGAACGATAGCCATCCACGGTTTCACGCAGCACGTGCTGGCAACATCACAGAAGATTGCCGAGTAATGTACCGAATCAATGGTGTGTTGAAAGCTTTAGAAGGAGATTCCCCAATAGCCCAACACCATGTAAGACTATTGTTTATGAACACAGGAAGTGTGAAAGACAGACCAAGAACCGGACGGCGGTCAGTAGTGACACCAGAGTTTGTTGCAATCTATATCACTGCACGAAACCTGACGAGCCCCTGTAAATGTACTAGTGAAGGGGACTGTACCTGTACACATCTCACTTCACAGTCACAGTAACTGAGTGAAAATATACTGTAATGTACAGTATTAACCTGTAGTGTACTGTACATGTATACTGTACTATATGTCTCACTTCACAGTCACATTAACTGAGTGAAAATATTGCTGTAATGTACAGTATTAACCTGTAGTGTACTGTACATGTATACTGTACTGTATGTCTCACTTCACAGTCACATTAACTAAGTGAAAATATTGCTGTAATGTACAGTATTAACCTGTAGTGTACTGTACATGTATACTGTACTATATGTCTCACTTCACAGTAACAGTAACTGAGTGAAAATATTACTGTAATGTACAGTATTAACCTGTAGTGTACTGTACATGTATACTGTACTATATGTCTCACTTCACAGTCACAGTAACTGAGTGAAAATATTACTGTAATGTACAGTATTAACCTGTAGTGTACTGTACTGTAAGAAATAACCAGGGATGACAACATAAGCACTATAATATCGGCCAGCACACACAGAACACATGTTCACTAAAAGAGAAGTGAAGCAATTTACAATCACAAAAACACAGAATATTTCACTTGACAATCATCATAACACAGTTCAGTCTAAATGTTAGTGCCATCCTCTCACTATATAAGACAAAACACCAACGATAAAGACGACATTGGCCAATAATTGTGGAGCCATGCGATGGTGGGTTTATGATCGACGTACGACCAAATGCAGGGCTGTAGTGCACGGATTGGCTGTGTGGCGGGGCGTGGGCAGGCGTACAAGTGAAGGTAGAAATGCATGGTGCATAGGTTTTTTTTTTTTTTTTTTTTTTTTTTTTTACGGGAATTAGCCCACCCGGGCACAGGTCAAACGACCCACAATGGAGCCTGGGGGGCGGAAAAAATAAGAACGGAAAGAAATTTAAAATATAGAAAAAAAGGTTATACTGTATTAATCTACACCACGAAAATACCGGAAAACCAGCTTTTTAAAGTGAGACAGATTGTAAGAGCATGGAAACACAGAAGAAGGCAGAGCATTCCACAGTTTGGCTGTGTGAGGAAAGAAGGAGGTACTATAACGGGTTATTCTCGTGTGACCGACATCCACAGAGAAATGGTGGGCACTGCGGGCATGACGTGTGTTACGAACCCACGGCCTTGCCAGCGGTACACAGGATGCCAAATCCACTGAACATTGCCGGTTAAAGTACCTGTAAAAGAGAGAGTGAAGCAACATTGCGGCGAAGAGAATAGGGAGAGAGATTGTCGACTAAAGGAGGAGAGTTAATAAGACGAAATGCCTTTGATTCCACCCTATCTAATAGTTGGACAGAAGAAGAGCCACCCCAGATATAAGAGCAGTACTCCAAGTTAGGACGAATGAATCCCTTATATACTTGGAGCAACTGCCCAGGAGTGAAGTAGCTGCGGCATCTGTACAGCATTCCCAACTTTCAGGAGGCAGCTTAAGTTATACTAAGGATGTGTGATTTCCAGGACATATTGGAGGAAATGGTGAGGCCTAACATATTTATTTCAGAATTTGGGAGGATGATAGCGTCCTGAAATGTAATTGGTGGGAGATCGTCTACTTTACAAAGGGTGATTGGTAAATATTGAGTTTTGTTACTATTGAACTTAACCAAGTTTGTATCTCCCCATTCAGAGATGCTGCACAGGGCCGCGTTGATAGAAGTAATGATATCAGTTCTAGAAACAGATCTAGTTTGAGAGTTAGGAGGAAGGGGAAAATGTGAGGAAGAGTGAAGAGTAGAATCATAGGCGTAAGAATGGATAGAATTAGTTGTAGTGTGAAGTAAATCATTGATAAAAAGAAGGAAGAGAGTTGGTGAAAGAACAGAACCCTGTGGTACGCCACTATTGGTAGAGAAAGAGCGAGAAATTTATCCCTCGACAACAACTGCCATGGATCGATTCTCAAGGAAGCTAGAGATGAGAGAACAAAGTGGGGGAGAGAAACCAAAAGAGGGAAGTTTAGATAGCAAAGACTTGTGCTATACCCTGTCTAATGCTTTGGAGATGTCGAGGGCCACGATAAAAGTATCCCCATAATCCTTAAGAGAGGATGACCAAAGATGGGTGCAATAGGAGAGCAGATCACCAGTAGATCTCGCCTGGCGAAAGCCATACTGGTGATCCGACAAAAGAGAAAGGCGTTCAAGGTGACGGAGAAAATGGGAGTTCAAGATAGTTTCGAAAATCTTAGAGTGGGATGAAGTTAGAGCAATGGGGCGATAGATAGAGGGATTAGAATGGTCACCCTTCTTCGGGATGGGCTGAACCAAGGCATGCTTCCAAGAAGAAGGAAAAGTTTTGGTTTTGAGGCAAAGGCGAAAGAGGCGAGCAAGCACAGGGGCCAGGGCTTCAGCAAACTTCCTCAGAACACGAGGGGGTATTCCGTCCGGTCCATGCGCCTTACTCACATCCAATCTGGATAACACACCGGCAACCCTGCGAGTGGAGATTATAGGAAAGTGCATAGGTTCAGTAGGAGGTGCAGGGGTAGGAGGGATAGAGTAGGAATTGTCTAAGGTGGAGTTAGATGAGAATATGGTGCCAAAGAGGTTGGCTTTCTCAGGGGGAGAGTTGGCTATAGAGTTATTGGGACGGAAGAGGGGAGGAAAAGAAGGCGTGCAGAAGTTGTTACAGATGTTTTTAGCTAAGGACCAGAAGGATTTACTGGAGGAAGAATTAGTCAGGACAACAGTCTTTCTTTTAATAAAATTCCGTTTGGCCCTACGAAGAATAGCCTTACAACGATTCCTAGAAGTACTGAAAGAGGTGTGGGTAATAGGAGAAGGAGATAGTTTCATAGCTCGATATGCCCTATCTCTCACCCTGCAAGCAAGAGAGCAGGAGCGATCAAACCATGATTGTAATGTGAAAGTTTTGGTAGAAGATGGGATAAATGCACTCATACCGCCCTGTATAACCCCAGCAATGCTGTCAGCACATACTGAGGCATCCCGAGTGGAAAAGCTACATTCATCCCAAGGAAAGTTGGTAAAGAATTCTCGCAGGGATTGCCAGCTTTCCCTCCGATAGTGCCATAGTTGACATTTAAGAGGGGGGTGGGGGAGGTGGTCGTGCCCAGTTTGATTTAACAGAAATAAGATTGTGATCAGAAGACCCTAAGGGGGCAAAAATTGAGTATGAATAGTGTGAGGGGTTAGAGGTAAAACAAAGATCAAGAATGTTAGCAAGTTGATCGTGTCGATCAGGAACGTGTGTAGGGTGTTTGATTATTTGTTTCAAATCATAAAGTAAGGAAAAAGAGAGTGCCTCAGCTCCACCTGGGTCATCCCTTGCAGAGCCAAGCCACTCTCTGTGATGTACATTGAAATCCCCTAGGTAGAGGATCTCGGTGTTGGGGTGTGTGGATGGCAACGACTCATGGCAAGAAGTGAGATAGTCAAAGAGTTCAAAATAGTTGATAGAGTTGGGAGAACAGTATAGGAAACAAAGAAAAATAGTCACAGTAGGTAGAGATATTTTGAGGCAGATGACATCACAAAGGGGAGATTCAAGATCCGTGAATCGGGCTATAGGTGTACGTTAGGGGGCAGTGAAATTTTGCTCAAAGCTGCACTCTTCAGGCATTGTTCCTTATACATATCTAAGACTCCATGCCAAATTTGAAGCTGATATGTCGAGGTTTAGTCTGCCGCATTTTCTACTGAAATTTTTAAATTTACCTACAGTACTAGCCAAACAGCCGCTGTGGCGGTGCAATGTTCTGTTCAGTGTTTATCAACTTTTTTTTCATATCTCTTATTTCATTTAAGTTGTCTTGTTGCAGATGAGTATGGTGCTATGTCTATATTGATTATCAGCCTTTTCTCATTTCATTTCTCAATGTTGTGTTACTGTACTGTAATGTAGGAGAGACCTGGGTAAGTTGGCGCACTTGAAATTATTCAAATAGTTACCGTTAAGCAGTTCACACCGCAGGATCACCACGTGTTTCCTCAGTCACCCATAAGCAGTCATTCTGAGACGCCGCACGTCTTGATTAGAGTGGGGGAAAATTGATTTTGATGCTGGTAAGTAAATTTTATTCTCTTATAAGGTTTGCTGTAACATGTGTGAGGTTATAGACAAGTACTGTAGTATCCAATTTAGCCATAATTCAACTTAGCGCTTAAGAATTGTTTATCCATGAAACAGTTCATGTTAGGCTTCTTGATATATACCAAAATAATTTATTTATGATCACTGGTAGGGCTGGGACAAGTTGGCTCAACAAAAATGGGGCAAGTTGCCTTTCCGCGCAGTTTTTTATCACTATGATGGTAAAACAAGTGGTCCTGAGCATTGGCGTGGTCCCATTGGAAAGCAGATCAAGGAGTCTTTGTCTGAGCTTCCAGTTGTCGCCTTCCAGCCAGTCAGTTTCCCTGATTTCCCTGTGTTTAATGATGAAGTGGAGAAAGATCTGTCCTGGGATCAGAAATACCTGTATAGGATTTGTAAAGGAGTTATCACAGGTGCTGTTGAAGATGACTTGGCTGCTATTGAGCCAGGTCCTCCCTGTGTGTCAAGGTGGAACACCTTATGGAGTAGAATCCTCAGGCTGTATGTAGTAACATCAAGACCCAGCCATGAGTTGAAAAGAATTGTCATTACAATAATAAAGTTCAGTGCTCCAATGTGGTTTTACATCAAGATACACCCTTACGTAACACACGGCTCAAGGAACGTATTCCAGTCCCTGCTATATATGAAACACCTGAATAGTGAGGAGGAGACGATAGTGAAGAAGGCTGTCCAGAGAAATGCATATTTCGCCCACACAGATCAACTTCTTCTTGGTATGTGTGCAGATGAGGACATGACTGTTAGAGAAAAAGCTGTCTCAATGATAAGAAAAATTAGAGAGGAGAATCAGCAAAAGGAAGAATGCACTGGCAGATCTGAAGAGGAGGAGGAAGATTCTGATGCTGCTGTTGACGAGAATTTGTTAAACTATACTGATGAGGAGGGTAAAGATGGAGATGGGAATGAGGATGTGCCTCCTGTAGTCAACATAAGAAAGGTGGAGACACTGAAACTAAAGTGGCAAGCAAAAAAACTGCCCCCTAGTGTACGTGTATTGCAGTAGGCGCAATGGCGCATACACCTCCCTTAGAACGGAAGTAGGTATAAAGGTTGTAGTTAGAGACTTGAAAAGGTTTGGGTGAAGCTGCTTTGGTCAGTTGAAGTTCGGAGAGTAGTAAGAGGTCGGGGGAAGAGGTTGATAGATGGTGCTCCACAGAAGAAAAATTGGATCTCAGTCCGCGAATGTTGGAAAATTGGAGTGTGAAAAAAGTCGATCCTCCAGCAACGGTGGTGGCGTCAGTTGAGGCCCCAGTAGCTTGATGATGATCAGGTCGGCCCTGGGGTCCACAACCTTCCCGACCAGTGGGACCCATCCGAGAAGGCCCCGCTTCAGTATTAATATCAACTGATATAGGAGAATAAAATAGAATGAATAAAACAGATCAAGAATGAGTACGGTTTTATTTGTGGTGTTGTCAATAGTAAGAGAGACAGTTGAGAACCTGCAATTGTGTGTAAATGAGACAAAGATAGATCAGCAACCTGGGACTTGGTCACAATTTTCGTGATGCCATATAGCAGCAGGGTCTACCATTAGACAACACATTATGCTTCCAATATCTTCCCAGGCGGTAGTACCTCCCTGTTTGGTAGCTGCCTACTACCTACTACGTACATATTGTTTCCTTATAAAATATCACTGATTTGACATAGAAAAATATAATTCACCCAGCAATGGGTTTTTCAGGAAACTAATCCCATCGTACCTGGAGGTTTACCTGTACTGTCACTGGAGGAGAGAACTATCTGGACACATTGTGGCGTCGGACGGGGAAGCGTCCTGTCTCCGACCCTCTTTGTCATCTACTGTATGTGGTCCAATTAATTAGAGAAGATGGACAAAGAGATGGAATGACCGAGACATTCACTCACGCGGACGATGTGGCCCAGACGGCGAGTACAGATTTACCTCACTATACCAATGGGTTAGGTTCCTTGAAAACCATTCATTGGGCGACTATTTGTATATTGAATACCACAATATTGTACATAAAAAATTAAAGCAGCTAAAAGATAATGAAAAAACCCTAACTACTGTACTGTAATTCAGGAAGAATGTTGGCACTCTCTATCCACTCTTCAAAGACTCAAATATGAGTAAAAGTCCACATCTACAACATCGTTCTCAAACAACACTTTTACACGGAAGCGAGACTTGGGTATTATACAAAAAATTAAATAGTAAAATAGAAGCTGCAGAAATGTGGGTCGTCACACTTATTGTGGGAGTGACTAAAAGAGAGAATTAGAAACACCAGCATAAGAAATACCTTAGGCCTAGAACCTACTGTGACCCAGGTGGAAGGAAACCAACTAAGACGGTGCGGTCACACGGGAAGAACGTCACCGACGAGAGACCTCGCGCTCATACGCGATTGACAACCACGAGGTAGAAGACCCGTTGGTAGACCCAGGACAAGATGAACTGATGGAATTAACAACAGGGATGGACTTAAGGCCTCTGTCAAGACGGAGCTGCACGGAGAGGACACGTCAACACGGTCTACTCCACGTCTGGGTAAAAGGTGTGTTGGAATGTAACCGTGCACATTAGGTGGGATCTATTGTACTTTGCTGTTATTAAATTAATTTGTGTATGACTCCTTTCCTATGTGGGACAGATCATTAGTCCAGATGGTAAAGGAACAGTTATAACTACACCTGTTAATGATTCTTTCTACTGAGCCTAAACCTGGATAGTCCTTCAAATCATGTGAAAGTGGGTCCCATAGGCAGGGACAGTGTGGATACAGCACACTGTATACTAAGCCTTCGGGACACAAGGAGGCAGCATGGCCGGTAATGCACTCCACCCCATTCGCTTCCCCAAGTTGTAAACTTAAGGTACCCATTTACAGCTGGGTGAACAGGGAGTGCCCAGGAATCAAACCACTGACCCCTGGATCAGGAGGCAAATGCTGTATCCACTCAGCCACCATGCTCCTTCAAATCATGTATTGTATAAAATAATAATAATAATAATAATAATAATAATAATAATAATAATAATAATAATTAAAAATATTAATAATAATAATAATTAAAAATATTAATAATAATAATAATAATATTAATAATGATTTACTATCAATATTACTTCAATTTTTTATCTTAGTGGGAAAAAGGTCTTAAGGTGTTAAACTTACAGTTAATTTGATTGTAGTGATTTCATCAAATTTCTCCAAGATGGTGGAGGCTGAGTCTCCCAGGTGGAGGGGGGCAGCTGTGGCAACAGCCTCTGTGGGTATCGTGTCCAGGGCCAACCTGATGCTCTCCTGCACCTGTTGTTACCAACACAAATATTACTGGACATCAAAGATGGAACCATTAAAACAATACCACTGATGTGTTGATGAGCACAAGAGTGAAGCTACAACCTTTCTGACATATTAAGTGAATTAAAATGGTCAAACCTACATAAGAGCAAAAGGTTAGTTTGAGTCATTCTTGACCAGAGTCCCTATGAATGACATACTGGATTATTAACACCTGAGCTACAATGGACATACTTCTACATGTTAAGTATTCATACGACTTGTTAAAATTGGACAAACGTAAAATTATTTTTTCTCTTTGAATTAGTTTTTCCATCATAAATTAGGTATGAGTATGGGACACCTCTGTCCCTGATTCTAACAGAGAAAACTTTGACTATGAGTTGTTACCCACAAACACCACTTTACTATAGATATGCTCATGATTTGGGCTTTCATTTGGGCCAAATTCCTTCAAGAGTTTTGATAACATTTTGGACCCTGATCTTAATGATCTGGTTCCTACCACCAATTTTAGGTTAGAATGAACAGTTGCCTGCCATTGTACTGTACAATACTTGTTATAATTACTTTACTGTAACACCTGTATGTCCACTGTTTTTACTGTCACTATTCTTCCACAAAGATGCCAATAATTTCTTCCATGTCTTTATGAGCTCTCTGGATATGTGTGCTTCTCCCTCCCGGGTATATTACTGCACAATACTGTACATAAAATGTTTAAATAACTGAAATAGTCAACAAAGTCAACTGTACTGTACTGCACTGTGCTGTGCTGTACTGTGCTGTACTGTGTTGCACTGTGCTGTGTTGTACTGTGTTGTACTGTGCTGTACTGTGTTGTACTGTGCTGTACTGTGTTGTGTTGTACTGTGTTGTGTTGTACTGTGCTGTGCTGTACTGTGCTGTGCTGTACTGTACTGTGCTGTACTGTGTTGTACTGTGTTGTGTTGTACTGTGTTGTACTGTACTGTGTTGTACTGTGTTGTACTGTGTTGTGTTGTACTGTGTTGTACTGTGCTGTGCTGTGCTGTACTGTACTGTGTTGTACTGTGTTGTACTGTACTGTGTTGTACTGTGTTGTACTGTGTTGTGTTGTACTGTGCTGTACTGTACTGTGCTGTGCTGTACTGTGTTGTACTGTGTTGTACTGTACTGTGTTGTACTGTGTTGTACTGTGTTGTGCTGTACTGTGTTGTACTGTACTGTGTTGTGTTGCACTGTGTTGTACTGTACTGTGTTGTGTTGCACTGTGTTGTACTGTGTTGTACTGTACTGTGTTGTACTGTACTGTGTTGTACTGTGTTGTACTGTGTTGTGTTGTACTGTGTTGTACTGTGTTGTACTGTACTGTGTTGTACTGTGTTGTACTGTGTTGTGTTGTACTGTGTTGTACTGTGTTGTACTGTACTGTGTTGTACTGTGTTGTGCTGTGTTGTACTGTGTTGTGTTGTACTGTGTTGTACTGTGTTGTGTTGTACTGTGTTGTACTGTACTGTGTTGTACTGTACTGTGTTGTACTGTACTGTACTGTGTTGTACTGTACTGTGTTGTACTGTGTTGTACTGTACTGTACTGTGTTGTACTGTACTGTGTTGTACTGTGTTGTACTGTACTGTACTGTGTTGTACTGTGTTGTACTGTACTGTGTTGTACTGTGTTGTACTGTACTGTGTTGTGCTGTGTTGTGCTGTGTTGTACTGTACTGTGTTGTGCTGTGTTGTACTGTGTTGTACTGTACTGTGTTGTGCTGTGTTGTACTGTGTTGCACTGTACTGAGTTGTGCTGTGTTGTACTGTACTGTGTTGTGCTGTGTTGTACTGTACTGTGTTGTACTGTGTTGTACTGTGTTGTGTTGTACTGTGTTGTACTGTACTGTGTTGTACTGTACTGTACTGTGTTGTACTGTGTTGTGTTGTACTGTGCTGTACTGTACTGTGCTGTGCTGTACTGTACTGTGTTGTACTGTGTTGTACTGTACTGTGTTGTACTGTGTTGTACTGTGTTGTGTTGTACTGTGTTGTACTGTACTGTGTTGTGTTGTACTGTGTTGTACTGTGTTGTACTGTACTGTGTTGTACTGTACTGTACTGTGTTGTACTGTGTTGTACTGTGTTGTGTTGTACTGTGTTGTACTGTACTGTGTTGTACTGTGTTGTACTGTGTTGTGTTGTACTGTGTTGTACTGTGTTGTACTGTACTGTGTTCAACTGTGTTGTACTGTGTTGTGTTGTACTGTGTTGTACTGTGTTGTACTGTACTGTGTTGTACTGTGTTGTGCTGTGTTGTACTGTGTTGTGTTGTACTGTGTTGTACTGTGTTGTGTTGTACTGTGTTGTACTGTACTGTGTTGTGTTGTACTGTGTTGTACTGTACTGTACTGTGTTGTACTGTACTGTGTTGTACTGTGTTGTACTGTACTGTACTGTGTTGTACTGTACTGTGTTGTACTGTGTTGTACTGTACTGTACTGTGTTGTACTGTGTTGTACTGTACTGTGTTGTACTGTGTTGTACTGTACTGTGTTGTACTGTGTTGTACTGTACTGTGTTGTACTGTGTTGTACTGTACTGTGTTGTGCTGTGTTGTGCTGTGTTGTACTGTACTGTGTTGTGCTGTGTTGTACTGTGTTGTACTGTACTGTGTTGTGCTGTGTTGTACTGTACTGTGTTGTGCTGTGTTGTACTGTACTGTGTTGTACTGTGTTGTACTATGTTGTATTGTACTGTGTTGTGCTGTGTTGTACTGTGTTGTACTGTGTTGTATTGTACTGTGTTGTACTGTGTTGTACTGTACTGTGTTGTGCTGTGTTGTACTGTACTGTGTTGTGCTGTGTTGTACTGTGTTGTGTTGTACTGTGTTGTACTGTGCTGTGCTGTACTGTACTGTGCTGTGCTGTACTGTACTGTGTTGTACTGTGTTGTACTGTACTGTGTTGTACTGTGTTGTACTGTACTGTGTTGTACTGTACTGTGTTGTACTGTGTTGTGTTGTACTGTGTTGTACTGTACTGTGTTGTACTGTACTGTGTTGTGTTGCACTGTGTTGTACTGTGTTGTGTTGTACTGTGTTGTACTGTACTGTGTTGTACTGTGTTGTGTTGTACTGTGTTGTACTGTGTTGTACTGTACTGTGTTGTGCTGTGTTGTACTGTGTTGTGCTGTGTTGTACTGTGTTGTGTTGTACTGTGTTGTACTGTGTTGTGTTGTACTGTGTTGTACTGTACTGTGTTGCACTGTACTGTACTGTGTTGTACTGTACTGTGTTGTACTGTGCTGTGTTGTACTGTGTTGTACTGTACTGTGTTGTGCTGTGTTGTACTGTACTGTGTTGTGTTGTACTGTGTTGTACTGTGCTGTGCTGTACTGTACTGTGCTGTACTGTGTTGTACTGTGTTGTGTTGTACTGTGTTGTACTGTACTGTGTTTTACTGTGTTGTACTGTGTTGTGTTGTACTGTGTTGTACTGTGCTGTACTGTGCTGTGCTGTACTGTGTTGTGTTGTACTGTGTTGTACTGTGTTGTACTGTACTGTGTTGTACTGTGTTGTACTGTGTTGTGTTGTACTGTGTTGTACTGTACTGTGCTGCACTGTACTGTGTTGTACTGTACTGTGTTGTACTGTGTTGTACTGTACTGTGTTGTACTGTGTTGTGTTGTACTGTACTGTGTTGTACTGTGTTGTACTGTGTTGTGTTGTACTGTGTTGTACTGTGTTGTGTTGCACTGTGTTGTGTTGTACTGTGTTGTACTGTGTTGTGTTGCACTGTGTTGTACTGTGTTGTGTTGTACTGTGTTGTACTGTGTTGTGTTGTACTGTGTTGTACTGTGTTGTGTTGTACTGTACTGTGTTGTGCTGTGTTGTACTGTGTTGTGTTGTACTGTGTTGTACTGTGTTGTACTGTACTGTGTTGTGTTGTACTGTGTTGTACTGTGTTGTGTTGTACTGTGTTGTGTTGTACTGTGTTGTACTGTGTTGTGTTGTACTGTGTTGTACTGTGTTGTGTTGTACTGTGTTGTACTGTACTGTGTTGTACTGCACTGTGTTGTACTGTGTTGTGTTGTACTGTGTTGTACTGTGTTGTGTTGTACTGTGTTGTACTGTGTTGTGTTGTACTGTGTTGTGTTGTACTGTGTTGTGTTGTACTGTGTTGTACTGTGTTGTGTTGTACTGTGTTGTACTGTGTTGTGTTGTACTGTGTTGTACTGTGTTGTGTTGTACTGTGTTGTACTGTGTTGTGTTTTACTGTGTTGTACTGTGTTGTGTTGTACTGTACTGTGTTGTGCTGTGTTGTACTGTGTTGTACTGTGTTGTACTGTACTGTGTTGTACTGTACTGTACTGTGTTGTACTGTGTTGTGTTGTACTGTGTTGTACTGTGTTGTACTGTACTGTGTTGTACTGTGTTGTACTGTGTTGTGTTGTACTGTGTTGTACTGTACTGTGTTGTACTGTGTTGTGCTGTGTTGTACTGTGTTGTGTTGTACTGTGTTGTACTGTACTGTGTTGTACTGTGTTGTGTTGTACTGTGTTGTGCTGTGTTGTACTGTGTTGTGTTGTACTGTGTTGTGTTGTACTGTGTTGTACTGTACTGTGTTGTACTGTACTGTACTGTGTTGTACTGTGTTGTACTGTGTTGTGTTGTACTGTGTTGTGCTGTGTTGTACTGTACTGTACTGTGTTGTACTGTGTTGTACTGTACTGTACTGTGTTGTACTGTGCTGTACTGTACTGTACTGTGTTGTACTGTGTTGTACTGTGCTGTACTGTACTGTGCTGTACTGTACTGTGTTGTACTGTGTTGTACTGTGCTGTGCTGTGCTGTACTGTGTTGTACTGTGTTGTGCTGTACTGTGCTGTATTGTGCTGTGTTGTACTGTGTTGTACTGTGCTGTGCTGTACTGTGCTGTACTGTACTGTGTTGTACTATGTTGTACTGTGCTGCACTGTGTTGTACTGTGCTTTACTGTGCTGTGCTGTACTGTGTTGTACTGCACTGTGCTGTGCTGCACTGTGTTGCACTGTGCTGTGCTGTACTGTGTTGTACTGCACTGTGCTGTGTTGCACTGTGCTGCACTGTACTGTGCTGCACTGTGCTGTACTGTGCTGCACTGTGCTGCACTGTGTTGTACTGTGCTGTACTGCACTGTGCTGAACTTTGCTGCACTGCACTGTACTGTGCTGTACTGTGCTGCACTGTGCTGCACTGTACAGTACTGTGCTGCACTGTGCTGCACTGTGCTGTACTGTGCTACACTACGCTGTGCTGCACTGTGTTGTACTGTACTGTGCTGTACTGTGCTGTACTGTACTGTGGTGCACTGTGCTGCACTGTACAGTACTGTGCTGCACTGCGCTGTGCTGTACTGTGTTGTACTGTACTGTGTTGTACTGTACTGTGCTGTGCTGTACTGTGCTATACTGTACTGTGCTGCACTGTGCTGTAATAGGCCCCTGTCTCATCAACAGAACGTATTATATAAATGGGTCAATACATCTGATATTATATTCAGATTCACCACCCTGTAACTTTCCACTGTCTATGAGTAAGACATGAGATGGATATGTGAGCGGGCAACTTACCCAAGAGGGCGAGACCCATAGCTCAGCATATCTGCAAGCACGCACTGCGATGCCCCCAAGCTTCAGTAGCTCACCTCAACTCATATCGAAAGGACGTGACCTAACGTTTATCATACATAAACGCCGTCCCTTTCTCATTCACTCCTAGACAGTGAGACTTACGGTTGATATACACTCAGGAATTATATCTACAACCTTTTATAATAAAACAAAGGAACTACCGTTTGGGTTTCGTTACTTAAAACCCAAATATAAATATGTGTGAACGGACTGGTTAATTGGACAAGCAGCCGATTCATATAGGTGGCAAGCGGTGTGTACGGATTCTTCAAACTGGTAGTCGTATCATCCGTCTGTGTCTTGTGAAAAACAAGAAACCACACAGCAGTGACGCGTTACATAATCCGAGTGTTTAAAACTATATCCCGTATTGAGACGATATGTAGTGAGCGCTCCTTATCTCTGTCACTTACAAATACGTGCAGAATTCGTAATATACAAATATTACAGCCTGTTGGTACATATCCAGATTGAGCCGGTTGAGATAGACTCCACTCAGCATTCCCTAGACATTACAGTGTTGCAGTGTTGAAAAACAGTTTCGTAGCCTGGAATTCAATTGGTATTTCACTAGCAGCTGAGCAGTATTGTTGTGTCGTCAGCGCGAATTACGAAGTTCCGGTGTCATCATACAGATCTCCATATATACGTGGACTGTGAAGACTGGGCACACGGTAGTTTTCGCCAGCGAACCAGCAACCACCAGTGTGATAACCAATCATAGTTTTCTGATCGCCGGAGGAGGAACTCACCTAAATCAAGTGGACTCGTCTCTCACCAAAGCAGAAGCGTCATCTCGTTGCCAAGGAAACCAGCAGCAGCGCACGCACCCTAGGAAGAGGCCCCGCCCACACTCCCACACCACTCCACTCAGAACTCTTGAAGGATCACATTTTCTATACAGACGTACTACTCTGTATAAATAGGTATTTAAATTACATAGTTCTACACACATGAACACGTTCGAGAGATATCTTCACACCGATAGGTTCGTCGGATAGGATTATTTCAATGATAAAGTGTCGAATGTAAGATTAATGTATTGAAATCCTATAATTTACAGTAGTTTGTAAGTGTCTGTCTTCTTATTGATAGTTTAAAAATTAACTACAATTAATATTCATTTGTCTTGTAAATGAGAGGCAAGTGATCTACTTACTGTTAAGTATTCATTGACCCAAGGGGGCTAATAGATAATTTCTAAGTTTACCATGTCTAATGTAGATGAAATCGAACGCCTAGCGCAACTGTTTGTTGATAACCAACTCATCAATGATCAAGCCCAGACTGACATAGATTTTGAGTATGGAACACAGTTAAATGAGTCGGTAGGAAGTAGTGAGAAAGTTATAGACGAATCATTTGACGACTTAAACCGTCGTACCCTACGGTCTGGTAATCACTATAGTACCTCACCTAAGTATACTAAAGCAGTTACCCCTGTTACAGGTGATAGTGTGTCTGTTGCTAAATCGGTAACAACCTTATTAACCCAGCCTTCGGTTACAATGGCGTCCTCTAACCCTCACACCAGTACCACCACCACACCTAAAGCTGATAATGTTATTAATATCATGCAGCGCAGCGATTATGTTCGAAATTTCACGGGACAAGACGATTATAGGGTCGCACATTTTGTTCGTGCATGTGAAGATAGCATGCGCATTAGTCACATAACGACTGACGAAGAAAAGAAAGCATATGTACGTTCCCATATAACGCAGGGTTCCTATGCAGGCAGTCGTTTAAATGCGTTTGGTTTACAAAGCCCTGACTATGAAAAGTTCAAGCGAACGCTAATTGGGCTTTTTGGGGGTAGGTCACAGCTGGGCCAACTGCAATGGATCTTCAGATGGTTGGATCGCTGTATTCCAGGTATACGAAACGAAACACCCGTTGACGCTGTTGACATAGCGGGCGAGGTTCGCCAGGACATGCAAGCGACCTTCCGGTCATCAGGCTGGTACAACTCACGGGGTGATATGCCACCGGAAAATGTGGAAACATTGATAGAACTAATAAGTTTTCTTCTTTCCGTCCGTGTTCCCTTATATAGCCGGGCACAGGAAGTACAGTATGAACCACCCTTGGATATGGTGGAATACGCAAACAAGCTCTGTCCCCAGGCTACGGGCCCCTTAATGGCGCAACCCTCAGTGACGTCACCACAACCCCAGCCGTCACAGATGCCACAGATGCCTCACCTCCAGACTCCTTATGCGACACACTTAGCTCCGATCGCTCCTCCCCGCCTAACATATAAACAGAAAACATCGTTACGATGCGCACATTGTAATAAACGTGGCCACGTAATGAAAGATTGTTTTCAGCTCCGAGGTAATAGTGCTAATTTTAAGGCCACACCCGGTGCAAAGCCATTCTCAAGGTCAAACAGAGAGGGAGCTAAAGCAGCACCTCCTCCTCCTACCCAGACAGCGCGCAAATGGTGCGCTCTTCACAAATCGACATCTCATAGTTCACATGAGTGCGATATATTAATAAAGGCTAGGGGAGTGGACCTAAGTGAAACGGAGGTGTCGTATAGGCGCAAGCAGAAACGTCCCCAGGACAAGTCGTCGGGGGAATACCAGCGCACACCACAGCACGGAGAGGGATAGATAGGGTAGTTCCCGCCCCTCCTCACAGCACTTCTATAGCGGCCTCATTAATAGCGGCGCTTAGCAAAGTGGAAGTGTTGTCAGTGCCGGTGAGAGTGAATAATACCAGATTGGCTCTTGATATAGACACAGGTGCTTGCGCTAATGTATTGGCCTTGACATCATATCACGAGTTACAACGTAAATTCCCTCACCACAAATTCAAATGGAGGCCTAGTAACGCTGAGCTCGAAGGAGTTTCAGGTACTCAGCTGAGCATCAAAGGAATGGTGACGTTACCACTCAGATTCTCAAGACGTGGTACGCCCTTCTACGCGGACTTTTATATAGTTCAGCAGTTCAATTTGCCAGCTGACGGGTTACTTGGTCTACCAACTCTTCGAAAGAACATGATAGATGTTCATCCACGTAATAATAGTGTTACGTTTAAAGGTGTTTCCTACACAGCAATGAGTCATTCTGAACCTTTGCTCACCGCTAGGACGAAAGTGTTGTCTACCAATCCTATTAAGAGGAAGGCGGATCATGCGTCAGAGATATCTCTCGACCTCAACCACACACCTTCCCAGCGTGATTACAGCAGCAAGAGTTGGACGATTGTACCAGCAGTGTTGAAGAGTACTCTCCATTACAAAAATGAGGAAATCACCAAAGCAACTGTCGAACTACCCAACGTGTACACGGGCACAGATGTAGTGTGTCTCCCGGAAACATGCAAGGTAAAAGGGCTGTCATGTGAATCTACCCTGAGCACAATACGCCCTGGTGGTTTGACCGACGTACTGATTCTAAATCGAACAGGCGTTCAACGAATCTTAAAGAAAGGATGTTATTTGTGTGATTTTCTAGTATATCACAACAATGTCGAAGTGCAACCAAATAAATTCCCAATTCGAGGTATTGTTGCGAATTGCCAACAGACTCGACTGGCCAGGATAGATCAAATAGCGCCACATGTTAAGGTGGTCGATCATCCACAGGGCAAGACACGCCTGTTAGAGCTGCTTGCCGACTACAGAAATATAGTAGCCTTGCCAGGGGAAACGCTAGGTCAGACAGATTTAACATCCCATCATATAGCGTTAAAGGAAGGAACCAACCCTATTTACGTACCAGCTTATAGACTACCTCATAGCCAGCGCGCTGTAGTGCAAGATATGGTACAGGGTATGTTAGATGAGAATGTCATTAGACACTCAAAATCCCCCTTTAATAGCCCATTATTCCTCGTCCCGAAAAAGGATGGTGGATGGCGCCCTGTCATAGATTTCAGGCGCGTAAATGATCAAACAATCCCTGATAGGTACCCAATGCCTATCTTGAGTGACATATTGCAATCCTTAGGCAAGGATAATGCGGTATTTAGCAACTTAGATTTGCTTAGTGGGTATTGGCAAATACCACTCGATGAAAAATCACGAGAAATCACGGCATTTAGCACGCCTCTAGGCCACTTTGAGTTTCTACGAATGCCATTTGGTCTCAGAAATGCCCCACTAACATTTCAAAGAATGATCAACACCCTGTTTGCCGGACTAATTGGTAACACAGTCTGCGCTTATTTGGATGATCTAATAGTAGTCAGTAAGGACGTCGATTCCCATCTGATAAAACTGCGTGAAGTGTTGGACAAACTTTCCACAGCAGGACTCAAAATAAAACTCTCAAAGTGCGAGTTTTTAAAATCCAGAATCCATTTCCTTGGTCATGTAGTCGACGGTGAGGGCATACACACAGTTAATGATAAAGTCAAAGCTGTATCTCAGTTCCCGCGTCCTACCTCAAATGATCATGTGCGTAGCTTTCTCGGATTATCTGGTTATTATCGTTCCTTTATCAAGGACTATGCAACATTAGCATCGCCCCTAACGAGGTTGCTCAAAAAAGATGCAGTGTTCATATGGGATGCTGAACACGAGGAAAGTTTTACGGCATTGAAGACAGCGCTAACCAATGCCCCGGTTCTAGCATTCCCAGACTACACTCAACCTTTCACTCTCTGTACTGACGCTTCCGGAATTGGAGTCGGAGCAGTGCTCATGCAAGAGGACACGCGTGGGAAGTTTAGAGTGATAGCATTTGCAAGTCGCAAACTAATCGATGCTGAAACACGTTATTCGGTGACGCATTTAGAAACGTTAGCCGTTGTGTGGGCACTTAAGAAGTTCAAAGACATTATCTTTGGCTACAAGATAACTGTTTTTACTGATCATGCGGCAGTCACCGAACTGTTCCATGGCAGAAACTTATCAGGCAGATTAGCACGCTGGTATCTGACAATTCAAGAGTTTGACCCCGAATTTAGGTATTTACCTGGGAGGGCGAATGTTGTCGCCGACGCTCTGTCAAGAAATATAGCACCAGTAATGCCTGTATCAACATTCACTCTTTCGCAACTGGAAGATGAGCAACGACGCGACCCATATTGGTCAGCTGTTATTTTTGCTCTCGAATCGGGCGAGGATGTTAAACTCCCCAAGTTATTTCTTCCCTTAAGTCAGTTTGAATTACGACATAACATACTCCATAGGACGAGAAAATCTCCTGAGGGTAATGTGTCTCAAATAGTCGTACCTGACACGTTGCGCAAAGCAGTAATGACATTGTTCCACGATGTCCCACAAGCAGGTCACCAAGGTCGTGATAAATGCTTAGCGGATTTACGAAAGAAGTATTTCTGGAACACTATGAAGAAAGACATAGAATTACACATAGCTAATTGTTTGGCATGTGCTCAACATAAAGGATCAACAGGATCACCTGCCCCGATTCTACAATATCCTACACCAGACCGTCCGTTTGACACAGTCGCTGTTGACTTGTTACAACTCCCAATGAGTCATCAGGGATCAGGATACGTCTTAGTGTGTGTGGATCATTTTTCCAGGTTCGTGGTCTTGGTCCCACTAAAAAGCAAAACGGCCGAAGCAGTAGACTATGCATTAGTGATGAATCTCATATGTCCATATACTACGCCTAAAGTTCTACTCTCTGATAATGGAACAGAGTTCAAGAATGAGCTAATAGAGCATATATGTTTACAATATGGAATTAAACAAACTTTTGTGACAGCTTATCATCCACAGGCTAATGGCCTTGTTGAAAGAACCAATCGTAAAATCCTAGAAATACTGCGTCCAATTGTTAGTGGTTTTCAATACGCATGGGAGGATTGGTTACCGCAGGTTGCAGCGTCGATTAATGGGTCAGTTAATAGCTCTACGGGCAAAACACCCTACTATATTGTCTATGGTACAGATAAACGTCTGCCTTACGACATCCTTACAGAGGCGCCATACCCGGTATATAATACGGATGATTTTGCGGCAAAACAAATTCATGTCTTTACAGAAATTCATAACCAAGTACGATCACAGCTAGCGGCGTCACGCGCCGAAATGATCATCAAACAGCATAAACATGCTAAACCTATCGCACTGAACGTTGGGGACGCTGTTATGTTACGGGAACCTGAAAGGAACTCCAAACTTTCGGCGAAATTTTCTGGTCCATTCCGCATAATCTCAAAAGAAGCAGGCAACAAATTCAAAATATGGAAGCCTAATGCACAGATCGCAGATGTCGTGCACGCGGATCGTCTGAAGAAGACCCAGATAAATGTCTTACCTCCAGTTGATGATAATGTGATTGATACATCCTTACAGACTGTTCAGAAGCAAAATGTCCCAAATGACTATTGTATAAAACTACATTCTGCGAGTAGAAGTTAACTCGTACTTTCGCGTCAGATGGAAAACGTCGACGGCCAACTACAATCAGCATTGGACATTCTTCATGGTCTCAGCACAGCTTCGATGAATTCGATAATAGTTTCATGTACCTTGTCGTTCAAGCTGTATCTCAACAGAATCGTGTTATTTCTCAAACCTTTCACGCGATTACTGCTCTAGAATCAAAGGTTAATGCAATCATAATGGAGTCTAACCAAGTTTCGAGGATTGTTACTAGGTTACAGAAAGCAATTCCGACGTTAGAATGGCTCCTTTACTTCACAGAATATTTGCATGCTGCTGAAATTTCAGTTCATAAAATTGTAACCTCTAAAAATGAACTGATAGACAGCATTGTAGATGCCGGGATAGGACGTGTGGACGCGAAGCTTGTGCCTGTGCAGACGCTTCTTGAAGCTTTAAAAATAGCCAAGTTGCAGTATCATTTAACTCTTATTTTCAATGACAATGAGGTTCACTATTATTACCCGCTGTTGGAGTCAACCCTCACGCACAATGCAATTCTGATCCACATTCCTATGCGAGGGCAACATGAGTTTAATGCATGGAATTTAGAACCCTTCCCCTGGTTTGTGAACGACACACTGTATACCCTAGATAGGCCTAAAGAACTTTTCTTAGTTGATGAAGAATATTCATTGTTATCAATAGAGACATGTTTGCATTTATTCCTGCTGCAGAAGGAATATGTGAATTGGCAGTCATACAACCAAATGTACGCACAGCGTTAGCGCAATGCAGTTATAGGCCAGTTAGTCTAAAGACTGTGTTCCACGCTCACCTTCACAATGTGCAGTATTTGTTCTTTCCAAATCTCACTACTGTAATTTTAAAATGCCAAAATGGTGTTAAGCAGCTAGTTGTGAAAGGGCATTACAAGGCTCCTGATTACTGTGAAATCACTTGTAGTACATTACGGACCTTGCCTACTCATCAGCATTTTGCCTTAAATCGAAAACTCAAGTCTGCTTTAATTCCACTTCCTATAATGAATTTCACTATCAAGGATATTCAAATAGTATCAGAGAAATTAAAAGTGTTAGCTTTCTTGAACGAGGCACATTTTGCTGATTTGAATAATAACTTGCCATTTTATCTGTCACGGGAATTTGCACTACCAAGTCTTACGATTCCCTCTATTCTGTTAATTCTGGCAATAATGTTCCTGTTCTGTTATTACCGGGCAGTATCATCCAAATTCAACATTGTTCACAATATACTAACCCGTACGACACAAAAGTCTAGGTCCCCTGTAGTAGAGAATACCCCTACAGTAATTTCCCCAGCTTAGTGTCTACATATCTGTTTATAACATGGTTAGGGTTGTCTAGGATGTACTGTACTCTGTGAGTTATTTAGGCCTCACGGAGCTCGGTTGGTAGGTGACCGAGCGATGTAATAGGCCCCTGTCTCATCAACAGAACGTATTATATAAATGGGTCAATACATCTGATATTATATTCAGATTCACCACCCTGTAACTTTCTGTATGTATATTATGTATGCTGGATTATATATCATGTATGTATATTATGTATGTGCTCCATTTATGTATTATTTATTCAGCCTAGCTAGCAGCGTGTGGCAATGTTATTACCATATCCCACACGCTTAATTAATGTGCCTGGCGACGTATGGAAGCTGCTAATGTATCACTTGCCATACGTCGCCTATAGCAGTTGACCGGGAGCCTAGTCAAGAGAGAGTGCTGCTCTCCTTTGTGTACATACTCTTATCCAGTAAACCGAACCTACAAAACTATACAGGTGTTTGTGTTCTCTCCTGTATATAGAACTTATTATTCAGAACCTAACACGGCGCAGTGCGTAGTCTTACTGGATAATTACGAGTGATAGTGCAAAGTTTGTAGAAAGCCGGCTAGGGTCCCCTCCCGTCTTGGGTCAAGCCTTGGGTCAACTCCCGCGCCATCTCTCCTTGAAGAATTTCAGCAACTTTGAGCAGTGTCAGTGACAGTGATTTTCTGTGAAGTGTTTAGTGCATTGTGTGTTCGAGCCATTCATGTGTGACCTTGTTCTAAAGGATTCCCAAGGTATACGGCACGTTCTGGGCATTTGTAAGGAGTAAAGTTCAGTGCACCCGTCTCTGACCGCGTCCTGAGGGTAACTAGACTGACTGGGAGTCGCCGCGCCTCTCCCTCCACCCCCCCTCACAGCGCCGCCTCCACCCCCCCTCACAGCTGGGGCGAGACGCCCTACCGGCCCAGGACACACTCACTCACACACATACATGTACTAACACTCGCTGACCGCGCGGCTTCCTTATATATATTTTATATATATAACCTACTTATCTGTGTATTTAATTAATTTTTTGTCTGAAATCTTGTTGATACGACGGGCTGACCGGTCAACACTGATTTAAGACATAGTACACAGAGGAAGTAGTTATGTCTCACGCCTTACGTAGCCGTGGACCCAGCGTCTGGATGACCCAGGCGGGTGATAGCCCCGCAGAGATGGATGACCAGACCGGCCACGACGCTTCAGCCCCCACATCGCGCAGTCCCTCACCTCAATATTCAGCGTTGTCTCCAGAGATAATTGCTTTACTGAAGTTTATGAGAGATGAGAAACGCGAGGATGAAGCCCACAGACGTTTGGCGGATGAGCACAGAAGGCAAGTAGAGGCAGAACGAGACAACCAACGGAGATTGGAAGACAGTGAACGGTTTGAAGCCTTGATATCTCGCCTCACTGTTAACCAAGCCCCTGGCTCTAACACTGCCTCGGTACTGACTGGTTCAGATACCTCATCCATGCTTCCTTCACACCCCCCAGCCCCACCTAAAGCAGCAGCTCAAACGCCGCCCATCTTGAAGCCTGATGAGACTTTCCAGACTTTTCGTGAATGGCGGCGACGGTGGACTGACTACTCTACAATGGTGGATCTCCAGAGTTTGTCACAGCCTAAACAACTCATCCAGCTGCGTATGTGCCTGTCCTTGGAAATTCAGCGTGTCTTGGAACATACGTTGCAGGTACCCCCAACCTCTTCACTGTCTGTAGAGGAGGTACTGGACGTTCTACAACGGCACATCAAAGGACAGCAGAATGAAGCTCTGCGCAGGAGGGAATTGTTTAGCTGCAGACAGATGGAGGGTGAGTCTTTTGATGCCTTTTACGTGCGTCTTAAGAGAGCCTCGGAAGAGGTAGATATATGTCCAGGCCACCACCAGCAGTGCGAGGAGACCCAGTTGAAGCAGGTGATCCTGATGGGTGTTAAGGACGAGGAACTTGTCCAACGCCTCACCTCCCTCGACTCCTCCTCTTCTCTTAAGGATGTGTTGACGATATGTCGCTCCTATGAGGCTGCCAGGTGTGCCACCTCTGCCATCCGTGCTCCCCCCACAGCTGTACGCGCTGTGTCCCGGTACAAGAAGGACAAGAAGTCTGTTCCTACGCCTTCGCCCACCACGTCCACGCCTGGTTTATTTTGCAACAACTGTGGTAAGCAGCACGGAACACAGGTGTGTCCAGCTGCTCAGTCTACCTGCAACAGTTGTGACCGTAAGGGCCACTGGTCACTCACAGTACGGTGCCCAGCCAAACGCGTCCAGTGCAATGTGTGTGGTCGTCTGGGCCACTATGACAAGTGTTGCCCTTCCAACATACCCAAGGGACCGCGTCGGCGGAAGCTTCAGCCCCCCTCCACTAGAGAGGGCCGCCCACAGTCTTCCAATCAGAGGTACGACGACTCTTGACAACGCTCGAGCCACATTAGGAATGTGTGCTCCCCCCAGCGTCCCAGGACCAAAGTCCCCCAGTACATCAGCGTCATCGTGACCTACGGCGGTGTGTCATCCCGCCTTCAGATGTTGCCCGACACCGGCGCTGATGCTACAGTCATCGGCCCCCAGCATTTGCAATGCTTGAGGCTCTCTCCAAGTGATCTAGGACCGCCCCCCAAGGATCTCCGCTTTATGGCAGATGGTTCACAGATGACCCCGGCCCTGGGTTCACTCCAAGCACAAGTCACCTTTGGCAACAGGTCGTGTCAAGCCTGGATTGATGTGCATAACGGTGTCCAGACTCCTTTGCTGTCCTACAGACATTGTCAGGAGTTGGCCATCATCTCCCAGGACTTCCCCAAACCTATTCTTGAGGTAAAACACGCCAACAGGGTGCAAAAAGGGAGCAGCAACGACCCTGCTGCCGCCCTACCCCTGCCTCTTGCCAGTGACACCTCTCCTTCGGATGCTCGGAAGTACTTCCTGAAGGAATTCAGCGACGTTCTGGTGACCAAGTCCGCTCTGGAATCCAAGCCTCTCAAGAAGATGGCAGGCCCCCCCATGAGGATCCACCTGAGGGACGACGCGAAGCCATTCGCTATTTACACCCCTCGACTGGTTCCCCTGGCCTTCCGCGAGGCGGTCAAAAACGAGCTGGACTCCATGGTCGCCCAAGAAATTATTGTACCAACCGGCGATGACCCGTCTCCATGGTGTCACCCGATGGTTGTCGTCGCAAAACCTAAAGGTGGTGTTCGGATCACCACTGACCTTTCCAAGCTCAACAACCAGGTGTCTCGTCCTGCGCACCCTTCTCCCACGCCCTTTGCAGCCATACGCAGCGTGAACCCGAAGGCGCGCTTCTTCACGACGATGGACGCCCTGTGTGGATACTGGCAGATAGAGCTTGCCGAGGAAGACCGACCACTCACAACGTTCATCACCCCGCATGGACGTTACAGTTATTGCCGTGGCCCCATGGGATTCGCCGCTACAGGAGACGCTTTCTGTCTTCGAGGTGATATGGCTCTACAAGGTCTGGCAAACTGCGTGAAAGTGGTCGACGACATACTCGTGTACGACGAGGATTATATGGATCACCTCTGCCGTATCTACGAGGTACTCAACAGGTGCCGGAAGCACGGCATTACCCTAAATGCCGACAAGTTTGTTCTGGCCAGCTCTTCAGTTGACTTTTGTGGGTACACCCTCTCAGGGAATGGTATCGCAGCTGACCCGGAAAAGGTCCGCGCCATTACGGATTTTCCCACCCCTGCTAACCTGACCGACTTGAGGTCCTTCATCGGTCTCGTCAACCAGTTAGCAGAGTTTTCGTCGGACATCTCCGCAGCTGCTCAACCACTTCGCCCCCTGATGAGCCCCAAGAGGACATTCCTGTGGACCCCCGACCACGACAAGGCCTTCCAGCAAGTGAAACAGGCCCTGTCTCGTCCACCTGTCCTCGCCACGTTTGACCCAGCCTTGCCGACAGTTCTGCAGACAGATGCCTCACGCTTGTATGGCGTGGGATACGCCCTACTGCAGGATCATGGTGGAGGGCAGTTCCGGCTCGTCCAGTGTGGCTCGCGTTTCCTCTCTGACACTGAGACGCGCTATGCCACTATTGAGTTGGAGCTGTTGGCTGCGGTTTGGGCGATGTCCAAGTGCAGGTTTTACCTCATAGGCCTGCAATACTTTCACCTAGTGACCGACCACCGCCCGCTTGTCCCGATCCTCAACCACTACACGCTAGACGCCGTTGAGAACCCTCGCCTCCAGCGTCTGAAAGAGAAACTCTCGGCGTACATCTTCACTGCAGTGTGGCGTGCTGGTAAGGAGCTCTGCATCCCTGATGCCTTATCCCGCTCCCCTGTCATCCGCCCTACTCCAGAAGACCATGTACTCGACGCCGACCTCGCTCTTTCCGTCAGGACTGTGGTCACTCTCCATGCCGTCCAATCCCTTCGTTCGGACCTGTCACCAGATGACGACAAGGCAATGGAGGACCTTCGAACAGCGGCCCGAGATGACCCTTCCTATGTCCGACTCGTCGAGTGTGTGAGGAATGGATTTCCTAGCAACCGCTACGATCTTCACAACACCCTGCTCCCGTATTGGAAACTCCGCGATGAACTCTACTGCGACGGAGACCTTGTTCTGTACGGAGCACGTGTAGTTGTCCCTGCTGCATCACGTCCCCACGCCTTGGCCCGCCTTCACGACAGTCACCGTGGAGCTGAGGCCACCAAACGACGTGCACGACAGACTGTGTTCTGGCCCGGCATCAACTCCGACATCTCCAATGTTGTCCGTGCGTGTGAGCCCTGCCAAGTATTACAACCCAGCCAGCAGCAGGAACCCTTTATGAGTGACGACAACCCCACCCGCCCCTTTGAGTCTGTGTCGGCCGACTTTTTCTGTGTGTCAGGAAAGTCCTTCCTCGTTATCGTCGACCGTCTCTCTGGTTGGCCGGTTATCATCAAGTGCGGTAATGACACGACGTCTGCCGCCACCATCAGCAAGTTCCGCCACTACTTCCGTGACGTGGGCGTTCCTGTACGCCTGCGAACCGACGGAGGGCCTCAGTTCACAAGCCGGGACTTTGCTGTGTTCCTCGACCGATGGGGAGTCCGGCATGTGTTGTCATCGCCCCATTACCCGCAGTCCAACGGCCACGCTGAGGCTGCTGTCAAATCCCTGAAGCACCTCATCCTTAAGGTGGCCCCTTCTGGGAACATTGACTGCGAGGCCTTCGACAGGGGTCTTCTTGAACTCCGCAACACACCTAACTACACCGGACGCTCCCCTGCCCAGGTTTTGTATGGACGCCCCCTTCGTTCTTGTGTCCCTGCTCACCCTCAATCCTTCTCCAAGGAGTGGCAGGCCAAGACAGAGGATTGTGATCGCCGAGCCGCCGAACGTGTTCAGGACGTCGTCGCCCGCTACAATGACCACGCCCGTTCTCTCCCCAGGTTGAGTGTCGGCACCCAAGTCCGTGTTCAGGACCCGACCTCCCTACGTTGGGACAAAGTAGGCGTAGTCATGGGTCTCGGCAGGTCACGGGACTACCAGGTGCGGTTACCCAGTGGTCGTGTGTGGTGGAGGAACCGCCGTTTTCTCCGACCCGTAACAATGCCTTCTGCTGGCCCCGCCACCAGTGTTGAGTCCCATACCCTTCCCAGTGATGAAGTCCCTCGACGCTCAGAACGGATCCAAAAGAAAAGGTCCGCTCAAGACTTTGCTATGAGCGTATAAGGGGGAGGGAGGTGTATGTATATTATGTATGCTGGATTATATATCATGTATGTATATTATGTATGTGCTCCATTTATGTATTATTTATTCAGCCTAGCTAGCAGCGTGTGGCAATGTTATTACCATATCCCACACGCTTAATTAATGTGCCTGGCGACGTATGGAAGCTGCTAATGTATCACTTGCCATACGTCGCCTATAGCAGTTGACCGGGAGCCTAGTCAAGAGAGAGTGCTGCTCTCCTTTGTGTACATACTCTTATCCAGTAAACCGAACCTACAAAACTATACAGGTGTTTGTGTTCTCTCCTGTATATAGAACTTATTATTCAGAACCTAACACTTTCCACTGTCTATGAGTAAGACATGAGATGGACATGTGAGCGGGCAACTTACCCAAGAGGGCGAGACCCATAGCTCAGCATATCTGTAAGCACGCACTGCGATGCCCCCAAGCTTCAGTAGCTCACCTCAACTCATATCGAAAGGACGTGACCTAACGTTTATCATACATAAACGCCGTCCCTTTCTCATTCACTCCTAGACAGTGAGACTTACGGTTGATATACACTCAGGAATTATATCTACAACCTTTTATAATAAAACAAAGGAACTACCGTTTGGGTTTCGTTACTTAAAACCCAAATATAAATATGTGTGAACGGACTGGTTAATTGGACAAGCAGCCTATTCAGTGCTGTACTGTGCTGTACTGTGTTGTACTGTACTGTGTTGTACTGTACTGTACTGTGCTGTGCTGTACTGTGTTGTACTGTGTTGTACCGTGTTGTACTGTGCTGTGTTGTACTGTGCTGTACTGTGTTGTACTGTGTTGTACTGTGCTGTGCTGTACTGTGCTGTGCTGTACTGTGCTGTGCTGCACTGTGCTGCACTCATAAGTCAACAGCATGTCAGTTTTATTATAACTTTGTCTCTTTCAGACTAAAATTATTACATAAACATGAGATTTATTTTATTGTGAATCTTTCCAAGTAGAAGCATCAATGGAGAGGGCCAAGTCTCCCAGGTGGGGTCTTCCTCTCAACGACTTATGGACCAATTTGTCTTAAAAACTTTGTTAACATAAAGGTGCGTCTGTGTATAAGTAAAGGAATATATTTGTATTTTTTAAGACCTAAATTGTGTGTAAATGTTTTCAGTCTCCTGAGAAAGAATAAGGTGTATGATTTTAATCATTTATACATGATGCTGCATTAAGTGATGTTAAAGAAATTACTCATATGCTGTGTCTTCTTGTTAGCAACTGGGTGAAGTACCAAGTGTAAAGTTACTTCACCTCACATGAGAAAGTCAACACTTGGATCCTAACATTTTGTTGAAATAACCATCAAGTTATTTACTGAAGGAACTGTACACAACAACCATCAAAGATCACCAAATGCTATTACTGTAAATATTATGGTTTAGAAGCCTCCACTAACATACCTTCACTGAGGTGTGGACAGTGTTTACGTTTGGGAATTGTTCCTGGCACTTGTGGATCCAATCTTCTGTCACCACACTACGACGATCAGCGTCCTCGATGGCCATGTCGACCTCCTGTGCAGAGTTGACTGTGTTGAGGTATTCCAGCACAGCCTGCAGCTGCTGCTTTTCTTCCTCTCCTTCAGTGCTCATATCCTCCACACTGGTCTCCTCCTGCTCCACAAGTTCTTTTGCTGCCTTGTTTTGTTCCAGCAGACCATTCAGTCTGTCCTCAAGAAGGTTGTGTTCAGTTTTTAAATCTTTCACCTTCTTCCCATATTTTCCCAGCTGGGACAGTTTCTCATCACAGGCAGTGATGAGGCTGATGACCTTGTTCATCTCCTCCTGCAACAAGGACCGTAACTTCTTGCTAATGCCTCTGGGTCCATCTTGAGGACGTTTTGTTGGTGCCTTTGTTTGTGCTGGCTTGAGCGACACACCTTTAAGTCTCCTTATGAGTGATTCCATCCCATAGTTTATGGGAAATTGAGTTACATCAGTAAGAGCCAAAGTGTTGTGGTCAGCACGGCAGTTGGGACAGGTGAACTGAGAGTTCTTTATCATGTCAACAATACAGACAGTGCAGAAGGTATGGCCACACGGCAGAGAGCGCGGGCGTCGAAGAGCTTCATCAAAGTTGTCAAAACAGACTTTACACTCTTCTGGCTTGTCGTTATCCTGTGAAGAAGAAGAGCATCTTGTCAGTGTATATTAAAACATCATGAAAGATGTACCGGTATATATATATATACTGTACTGTGTTTACCTTGCCTCAGGTGTAGTCTGGTCTACCTTACTTGTATGTACAGTAAATCAAGTGTCTAGATGCCTTGTCTTAGGTTCCTAACTGGTGTAAAGTCAACTCTGGTTTATCATAATTAAGAGTTTATTCAAGGAGTCCAAGTTTCTACTGTTCATATCCCACAACTATTCTGTCTACAGCTACAGTAATTACAATTGTCGCTCCTGTTACATCAATGATCATTAATCCTGTAGAGGGAGTCCGTCTTATTCATATACAGTGGGGTCTCATTTTACACAGGTCTCACATGTGTGGTTATTGCTTACCCCATAGATTGAAATAATGAAATGTGACCATAGTTATAGCTCTTGTGGGTAGTGATACAGTGATATTTTGCTTATTTAGCACCAAATTTAGCCATTTTATTGGACATTATAAGAGCATACCATAAGTACAGAGCCACCCTGGGCCCTGCACTTCCAGGGGCCTCGTGCTCTCCTGGTTAGTAAGACAAACTAGTAAAAGAAAGCTGTGCTGATTGGAAGCATTTTAGTGAAAACTACAATTTCATGAGTCATCAGATGAACATTTGATCACCTTAACCAAATGGATGGAAGTGAAAAGAAGGTTGTGTTTAATGAACACCATAGATACACTCATGTTACAAGACTTGAATAAAGAAAAGGAACAGTGGTGATCGGTTCTAACACATATTATAGCAGCTGTGCAGTACCTAGCTGAGCACAACTCTGCTTTGGACAAGTCATCGAGTGTTGGAAATTCTCACAATACCGACGAAGCCATGTCGTTTTCAGAGCTTCGAGTACTGTTCTCCGAGAACTCATTCCCAAATAAACCAAAAATGCACTTCAGGTCCTTCAGTTTGTAAAATCTCTCAATGGTTCCTTCCCTAATGCAGAAATAGAGCATAGGATTTTGTTGACAGTTCCAGTCACAATGGCATCAGGGGAGCAAAGTTTGTCGAAAGCTGTCTAAGGACAACTACTGTATACAGTATATGATGGATGACCTGCACGTCTTCTGTGGATGTACCATGGCACCCTAACATATAGTTCTTGGTGGATGACCTGCACGTCTTCTGTGGATGTACCATGGCACCCTAACATATAGTTCTTGGTGGATGACTTGCACGTCTTCTGTGGATGTACCATGGCACCCTAACATATAGTTCTTGGTGGATGACCTGCACGTCTTCTGTGGATGTACCATGGCACCCTAACATATAGTTCTTGGTGGATGACCTGCACGTCTTCTGTGGATGCACCATGGCACCCTAACATATAGTTCTTGGTGGACGACCTGCACGTCTTCTGTGGATGTACCATGGCACCCTAACATATAGTTCTTGGTGGATGACCTGAACGTCTTCTGTGGATGTACCATGGCACCCTAACATATAGTTCTTGGTGGATGACTTGCACGTCTTCTGTGGATGCACCATGGCACCCTAACATATAGTTCTTGGTGGATGACCAGCACGTCTTCTGTGGATGTACCATGGCACCCTAACATATAGTTCTTGGTGGATGACCTGCACGTCTTCTGTGGATGTACCATGGCACCCTAACATATACTGTAGTTCTTGGTGGATGACCTGCACGTCTTCTGTGGATGTACCATGGCACCCTAACATATAGTTCTTGGTGGATGACCTGCACGTCTTCTGTGGATGTACCATGGCACCCTAACATATACTGTAGTTCTTGGTGGATGACCTGCACGTCTTCTGTGGATGTATCATGCCACCCTAACATATAGTTCTTGGTGGATGACCTGCAAGTCTTCTGTGGATGCACCATGGCACCCTAACATATAGTTCTTGGTGGATGACCTGCACGTCTTCTGTGGATGCACCATGGCACCCTAACATATAGTTCTTGGTGGATGACCTGCACGTCTTCTGTGGATGTACCATGGCACCCTAACATATAGTTCTTGGTGGATGACCTGCACGTCTTCTGTGGATGCACCATGGCACGACTTAAAGCTCTTCCAACGTGTGCTGCAGTATGAGGCCGTAAACCCGCTGATCTCCACGAGCGCACTACGTGCATTTCAACGGCATCTCTGGTTTCTGACTGCTGAGATGGTGCCTCTTGCACTTTTCAGCAACAAGGTGCCAGCAGATGAACGTCGTACACTTGCCAACAGTCTCCTAGCAGTCAAACCAGACAATGAATCGTCCAAACCATCAGAACACTTTAGAATGGGATTTGGGAAGTCTAAATTTCCCGTCTACAGTCACTCTCTCAACAACGCTTGTTGACTCGGTTGATTGTGACTCCTGGTTCACATTCCACGCTTTTCAGCTCGACCTAAATTTCCTTGCATTAGATGTTGAAGACTGGCAACTGTCTACTGCATACCAGGCATCTGCAATCAACCCGAAAGCGCTTAATGCCATCAATAACCGTGCCGAGCGTGGAATCGAGCTCGGTTCAGAATATCGTTCATCGGCCAAGAGAGAAGAACACTCCCAGAATGTGCTCCAAGTTGTTGAATGGGATTTTAAGAAGCACCCGAACCTGCACAAGCGATGTTCAGTGTAACTAATGTGTTTAACAGTGTAACTAATGCTTAGATAGATGTCAGAATGAGAAATCTTATGTTAATGTGCCCTTATAGTGAGAAGTTAATTTTGTACAGAGAACTGTAGTGATCTCACAATAAACAATTAGTGATTGCTGATTTTTTATATACAGTCGGCCCTTAACATACGTGGGTTTAGCATACACGGATTTGCAAATACGCGGATTGCCCCGCCGGAGGAATATTCTGTACATTGAAATAATTGAAGTCCATTCAAATCGCGCGCCATTCAACTCGCACGCGGCACCGAACACGGGACACTGCCCGCTCCCGCAACCTCACACACACACGCATACCTCTCCCTCACTCAGTCAGTCTCGCTGTAACCACGCTTGTGTTGACATCAGCATTGTAGTTGCAAAAATATTACATTTCCATGAATGTATTATATCAAGCACAGTATGAATAGAATATCACTAATATAAGAGTATTTTAACCGAAAACTACTAAAAAAACGAGTAACATATCTTGAACATCGGAAGGTTAGGTAAAGTCTTTTGTTTTCATGTAGTTTATCCTAATTTACATTGAAATGCATTAAGTTTCAGCAAAACTACTATTTATTTCTGAGAATATGGAAATGTAATATTTTGCTGAAATGACGTACGTATTACAGTGGAAAGTGACGAAAGCAATGACTCGCTTTCTTTCGTTCAAAAGATGTTACTGTAATCGCTTTTTGAATGGTTTTCAGTTAAAAAACTGTTGTATTACGATAATATTCTATCCTAATTCACTTGTGATGCAACAGTTTTTTAACTGAAACCAAACAACTGTACCCGTAAAGATGGTGAAGTATAAGCTATAAATGATGGAACAAACAACTGTACCAGTGAAGATGGTGGAGTATAAGCTATAAATGACAGAACAAACAACTGTACCAGTGAAGATGGTGGAGTATAAGCTATAAATGATAGAACAAACAACTGTACCAGTGAAGATGGTGGAGTATAAGCTATAAATGACAGAACAAACAACTGTACCAGTGAAGATGGTGGAGTATAAGCTATAAATGATAGAACAAACAACAGTACCAGTGAAGATGGTGGAGTATAAGCTATAAATGACAGAACAAACAACTGTACCAGTGAAGATGGTGGAGTATAAGCTATAAATGACAGAACAAACAACTGTACCAGTGAAGATGGTGGAGTATAAGCTATAAATGATAGAACAAACAACAGTACCAGTGAAGATGGTGGAGTATAAGCTATACAGTGATCCCTCGGTTAACGAGCGCTTCGGTTAACGAATTACCTTCCATAAGATTCTTAACTTCGGCTAACGAGCATACCCTCTATTAACGAATTCCTTACGAGCGGCCCCCAACAAGTTTTCGCTTGCACACTAGCTGTCGCATTAGTCCGCCAATACAGTAATCGGTTCTAGGGCTTAAATTCCTTGCCATTTTAGTAAATATCAAGAAGGTTGTACCATTCAATCATTTTAAAAGTTTTATATTACATTTTTTAGTAATTTTAACAATTATTGAACATAATTGAAGTACAGAATACAGAAAATTATCTTCCACAGCAAGTGTTCAATGTGGACAAAACTGGGCTGTTCTGGAAAAAGATGCCCAAAAGAACATTCATTACCAGAGATGAAGCCTCTTTACCTGGGCATAAACCCATGAAAGACCGTCTCACTCTATTGCTTGGTGCCAATGCTTCAGGGGATTTCCGACTGAAGCCTATGCTTGTCTACCACTCTGAAAACCCCAGGGTGTTCAAGCAACAAAAAGTGGTAAGAGGACGGCTTGGAGTTTATTGGAAATCCAACCGTAAGGCATGGGTGACAAGACAGCTCTTTAATGAATGGGCTGTTGAGGTGTTTTGCCCTTCTGTGAAGAGCTACCTAACCACCAAGAAACTCCCTTTAAAGGCTCTTCTCCTTCTGGATAATGCCCCTGGTCACGACCCCCAAGTTGCCAGAACTTTGGAGTATCAATTTGACTTTGTCAAAGTGTTGTTTTTGCCTCCCAACACGACATCAATCATACAGCCAATGGACCAGAATGTGATCAGCAACTTCAAGAAGTTGTACATGGAGAAAATGTTCAGGTGTCATCAGGCAACTTCCACTGATCCTGAACTAACAATTGGCACAGTTCTGGAAGACAGAGTTTAACATCCTGGAGGATGTAAAATTTATTGTGTCCTCATGGCAAGAAGTCTCCACTAGAACCCTCAATTCTTCATGGAAAGCACTGTGGCCATCAGTAGTCCATGATTTTGAGGGATTTCAGGATGAAACAGAGTTGGACCAGGAGATTGTGTCCATTGGTCAGTCATTGGGCCTTGAAGTGGAGGAGGATGATGTTGAAGAGCTTGTGATGTCTCGTGAGGAGGAACTTACACCAGATGACTTGAAGCAACTGCATGAGATGCTAGCAGGGGTTCTCAACCGGGGGGGAATTTCCCCCCCTCGGGTTTTCAGGGGGGGGGGGGGGAAACTGATACTAATATGGAAAAAATAAAGGATTTTCAGTATTATATGCATATTATTTGGAATGCACTTTTTGAGGCAGACAATCTTGGAAAGGAGGGGGAATGACATTCTGACATATGGTGAAAGGGATTTATGGGGCAAAAAAGGTTGAGAACCACTGTGCTAGAGTCTGACAGTGGTGAGGAGGAAACGGAAAGTGATGACCATATGTCTACTTCACATTTGAAAGATGTTGTTCACTACTGGGAGAAGTTCAGGAAACTGGCTTCAAGGCACCCAGATGTGGAAAAAGCAGAACTTGGTTTGTGTAATGTTGAGGACACAATGGTCTCCTTCTTCAAACATCAGTTAATGACGAGGAGGAGAGATGCCCCACAAACAAAAATTGACAGTTTTTTCACTAAAAGGCAGCGAGAAAAAGATGCTAGCCCTCAGCCTTCCACTTCAAGAAGGAGAGAGGATGTTCCTGCTGGAGAATCTGTCAGTCCAGAGGTTCCTGACATTTTTATGGAAGGTGACTCACCTTCCAAGAAGCAGTAAAATGCTTCTCCTCCACCCCCACTTCCTTCTCTTCTCCCTTCTCCTTCTCCACCTCCCACTTCAAATTCACATCAGCATCATCATCCAGGAGCCTTTTATATACACACCTCAAAGTAAGTGTACTTTTCTACCTTTTTTGTTGACTTTAGGCAATTTTCGGTGAGCTGGAACCAATTACCCAAAAACCCATTGAAACAATGATTTCAGTTAACGAATTTTTTGGCTAAATAGCAACCTGCTGGAACGAATTGTGCTCGTTAACCGAGGGACCACTGTATACACACACAGGTTGTACCTCTCTAGTCCGGCAACCTCGGGACCTGACCGGTGCCGGACCATGGAAATTCACCCTTTTCCTGGATAGATAGTGGCTTGGGCTTAAAAATGGAAGCACTAGCACCACTTTCACTGCTTCGTGGTCTCTTTGAAGACATATTGAACAGTTAAATGTTGTACAGTAGGTTCTCAAATTTCGAGTTTTTAATTTGGACAAAAAAAAAACAAAAAAAACACTACACAATTTCAAATTTCGACAAAGGAAACTCGAATTTTGACGGGTTTGAGCGGTCCGCCAACGTTTAGGCGTGCACAATCGTGTAAACAGCGTCATTTCTCTTATGTACAAAAGATTCATGATTGTATATTACTGAATGTCTTTTTCATTAAATTAATGTTTGTGTGTGCAAAATGAACAACACAATTAATTAATAGTAAGTGGAATATTAAAACACACGAGGAGACTAGACGGCATTGTTTTCGTTAATGTTTACAAAACCAGTAACTGGTTGATTCTAGATATAAAACTGAAGAAATAACACCCTGTTTGTAGCTGTAGTAAAATTAATGTAAAAAATTAATATGGTAAGTAATGTTATTTAATGTTCATAAATGGAACAATATAAGTAGCTAACCATTATTGGTAAAGAAAAAAAGTAAGTGAGATCGCGTATGTAAGTGCGCACATGTGTGAACATATCGTTATTACTCTACATAAGAATATGAAAGCAACACTTATTTGCTGTTCATATATATTTTAATTAATGTTTCAGAATTTAATAAAAAAATTCTACCCACCAGTGCTGGTAAAGTCGAAAACATAAGGACAGTCAATGATGTTGTGTGTGTTTTTGCTTGGATGACAAAGTTGCCAAGTCATCAGGTTCAACTCTAGCTGAAGCTATAGAACATAAAAAAAATTTCTGTGTTGTTTTTAGTTTTTATTAAACTTTATGTGTTATTTTTGTTGCTGAATTAGGATGTTGCATTATTACAGGTAGTAATTCGCCCAAAAAGTAGGGTAAATAAGGCAAAAAGTAGCCAAACATTGAAAGTACCAGACTCAAATTAATTTTCTCCACGGACAAACTAAAATTGTTCCGGACCACGGGAGTTTCCGGACCACAGAATGCCGGACTAGAGAGGTAAAACAAATGTTAATTAAGAACTGCCCCAACAAGGCAGGTGGAGGCAGTTACAAGGTTCCTTGAAAGGAATGTAATATGTTCTACTAAGGCAAACGGGTAAGGATCTTATAACTAGACTTAAACATCATAAATATAGTGTTAGGACAGGCCAGTAATCCAATGTTTTGTTCATTCATATGAGAGATAATAAGTATTGCATTGACTGGGATAATGCCTCCTTAATATTACCTTGTAATTCAATTGTCAGGAGGAACATTATTGAATCTAGTCTCAGTAAACATACCAAATCTGTCAACACGAATAGAGGCGTCCCGCATCGTAAGGGTAACTCAGACCATCCGGGCAAAACCCTTTTTTTGTTGGTAAGCACTATTTTCGGCCTAGCTCTAAATGGTGGTATAGTAGTTGATATAATCTCCTTACTACTCTGTAAATAAGGTTGAAAGCCCTTTGAAAATAGGGTAGAACATCGATTTGTGGCAGACAGGATATTATGGGCTCGGCTTTTGCGTCGTCGGGTGCTCTCCTCCAGTCAGTGAGTGAGTGAGAGGAGCAGGCGGCCAATCACGGCGACCGGCCAACGGCCTCCTCCCCCATCTCGGCCAATGACAATGAGCGTCTATGTCACGGCCCCTCCGGCCAATGAGGCGGAATCCCTCTCTCCCTTTCCCTCGGTTCTCTTTTATTGTGGCAGGATCTACGCTCTGATATTGATTAAAGTAAAAACCCATAAGCGGGTGGGAGTTTTGTTGCTTCAAGTCAACATTGCAACAACCCAGTACATTACTTCATGATGCGTTACCTACCATCTGCAAGTACAGTCCTTTAGCTTCAAAATGCATAAAAAATTAATGCTTTATCTCTAAAAACAACAAAGTTATACACGTTTGAAGTTGGAAAAACTTTAAACGCGGTTTTCTCGGTTTCAAAATTTGGTGCGAATAGCCCATATGATGCGGGGCGCCTCAGTTTGTGATTAACAAGATTTGTAAGCAGGTGAAAGTGTTGGGTCACTACTTTATGACCTGAATGTGGTGGACACCTGCTGTCCCTAGGGCAGGGGTGGCGAACGTCTTTGAGAGCATGTGCCCAAATTGGCGATAATATGCTGAAAAATTCACTCGTGTGCCCGTACGAATTTTGAGCAGAAGATTATTATTATTATTATTATTATTATTATTATTATTATTATCATTATTAAAATATTGGTATTTTACAAAACAATTACCGAGAAAGACAACAAAACGCTTGAAAGCTTTCTTAGAGAAATCTGTTTAGGCAACCAGTAACTCTTCTGAATTGTTTTAAAAGGGACAGCTTAAGGAATTATAACTAGTAATTCACAAGAGATAAAATTAATGAATTACATGACAATAATAATGGACCTTCATTTTAGAAGAAGGGAGGAGTCCCGTTGATTATTTACGTGTATTCATTTTTTTACTATTAACAAACGTATAACAGAGATAGATTGAAATAAATGAAAGCATTTTAGAAAAAGCCTGTTCAAAAAATAATTAATATCAATGTTTTTAAAAAGACAACTGAAAAATAACATCATTTATAAATAGAACTGAACCTTATAACCAATATATGAAATGTGACAGTGAAATGAAAAGCTTTGGTTCATATTATAAAACAAAACAAAAATCAAGGAAAGGAAAATAAGCAAATTTTACTCTGAGTGAGACTTTTGCTGCTGCACCAACAGATATTTTATATCAGGCTTGTATTTGGTTGTGAAGAGAGCTATCATTACCCCAATACTGATGTGTACACTGGGTCGGCAGGGATTTAAAAACGTGTCATCCGAAGTAAAGTGTTCCAGCAACCACCCAGCTGGCTCCCAGCGAGACACTGGAGCACCTTAGGCTTTGTCTTTATTCGAGACATCTTCAGAGGCAACTCAATTTGCAGGGACTGAGAGAGGCTTATATACGATGGGTGACCTTACATAACATCAGGTCAGGTCAATAACATGGGCTCTACTAATCAACACACCACCTCCACCACAAACAAACGAATAGCTTATAAAACATGAGACCCACTAATCATCTACCCTACATCCACCTCAAAAGCTTTCAAAGCATTTTTAACCTTAGGCCACTGACAAATAAATTGATGTAACATATTATCAGTTTTGTACTGACCATCACTGAGGTTTATGAAGTCCGTAGATCTCTGGCAATACTTATGGCATTAATCACCTGCTGCGTTATGTTAGGTACAATTTTATCACTCTGCTGTAGGTCCACAATCTCACTGAAGGCTGATGCTGACAGAGGGCTGTTAAGGAGGTAAACATTGGAATATTAGTACCTAGATTATGTTACACTTTATGTCAATAAAAGTTCAGAGAACCCGACGAGAGAGACTGCAAGAGACCCACGGAGAGCTACCGTCGGGTAATCACGGCTAACCCGCACAATCGTGGAAAATGGCCGAAAAATGCTGTTGCTCAAGATGGAAGTGACTGATCTAGCAAAAAGTATTACATCAATTTACTGGACAAACACTCGGGCAGGCTTATTCTACGTAAAAAAAGACCATCCTCATTGAGAACAAAATCTATTATGCGTACAATATTTCTTTTAATATCAATCTGAGATGGTCACACACAACTATGAAATGGAACAAACTAAGAAACAAATCTACATAATTCTGTGATATTGAACAAATGTTTTACATCTAAGGGTGTTTAAAATGACATTATTTAGGAACTTGAGCCATCCTGGATAGTGAACAGACACACATTTGAAAGTGGATCATTCAAAGGTTTTTTACTTGCTAAACACAAGCAACAATGTACAGTGTTCTGGTATACCATAAAAAAAGTTGGTCATGTCGTAGTCAACACACCTACCGGGTACATCAACAGCTACACTAATACTGCTTCATGGTTGCACATGTTAACCAGCAACCTGTGCCAATTTTTCTGTAAATGCTTTCTTACCTCATGAAAAGCCGAAAAATGGGAAGGGATAAGTTGGATGTTTTTCACCTTGATTTTACCTGGTGATTTAAAATTAAAGCTCCTCCTCATTTACCATTGTCAAAATCCCTAAACACTGAAACTCATTTATAAAGTCTCTGCTAATTGTGTGGAAAAGTGATGCACAGATTTTTATCATCACTTACTTTCCCAGAGTCAACAGCATTAAAGGAACCACTGCCATCACCTCCAGCTCCTGGGAGTTACTGGAGTGAGCTACTGTCATCACCAGAGGTCCAGGAAATCTCCTCAGAGTGTGACAAGTCACCTCCATCCTCCCCAATGTAACCAGTCATCACTCACACCAACTAACAGTAAGCAAAGCAACAACAGTTGTATGGACACCTTTATTGTAGGTGAAAGTTTAATATAACCAAAGTTTTCTGAGGCAGTTCCTGTGATGTACTGTAGTGTACTGTGTTGTGCTGTACAGTCACCCCTCGTTTTACGCGGTCCCACTTTACGCGTTTCCACGTTTACACGGTACCCTGCCGAACACGGAATGCTCACTTTCCGCGGAGTGTGTACCCTTTTACGTGGAGAGCGGCGCGAGCAGGGTGCGCACAAGGTCGCCCAGTCATCAAAACATTACCGAGTTCTTCACCCGCCACCCACCACAGCCGGCCCAAGTCAGTGATAGTGATAATGATAGTGAGAATATGGACTTATATGGACTTTAAGGGGTTTGACAAAGAGGCCCTGCAAGCCTCTGTGGTGGATAGTGATACAATTGATACAAGTGATACAGGTGAGGGCCAATAATCTGCCCTCTGCCTCGGAACCAACCGCCCATCCCTGTGTGCCCAGCCATCTTTTCTACTAATGTAAGTGTTAAAAAACTTACTTCATGCCGGCAGACCAACCCTCTGACAATGTACCAGTCCATATTAGTGAGGCCCTGGACATTACAACCGTACTCTCAATCCGGCTCATGACAGCAACTCAATCCCGCTCATGACAGCAACCACTACTCAACGCACATCTCTGACCTAACCATCTCTCCAATCCCCCCTGTCCTACTCACAACTCCTCCAACTCACCCTCGACAACCTGCCCCTTCTCATTACCCTGCAACCTAAACTGTAATTTGTCGGCTTCGTCTTTCAGTTGCAGGCTAGATCGACCTCTCTGAACTACTTCTCTTCATCTTGCTCATCTGGAGTGGGGGCTCCTCATCTTCCTCCTCAGATTCATCCATCGCTGGGTCTCCCGGATGCCTTAGGGTTGGAGCAGCCTTCAAGTTGCTCCGGTTTTCCACTCTCGCTTCCAGGTCTTCTTCCCCACTGGGCTCAATGCGATATAAACCAGGCCTTGGATTTAGGACCTCAACAATGTGCCATCTCGTATCAAACCAATGGTTTTGCAGCTTACACCGGCCTATTTTTACATTGTTCCTCAGCAAGACCTCCTGGCCCACTTCCCAGCTACTCTCGTGGGCTTTCTCTTCTCTTTTTCTTCTATTTATTTCCTTACGTCTCCGAACATTGATCTCCACTGCTTCCTGCAATCTTCGTTGCCGGTCTCTAATCACCATCGCCCACTCATCTACCGGCTCTGGGTCTACTTCCGGCCTAAGGTCAAACGGCAGGTTTGGTTCTCTCCCGTAAAACAACAGGAATGGGGAAAACCCTGTCGTGGCATGCGGAGTCGCGTTGTATTGTGACACCACTGCCGGCAGCTGCTCTGGCCACCTATTCTTTTCCTCTGCCTCGAGGGTGGCCAGCAGACCGTGCAGGGTTCGATTGAACCGTTCCACCATGCCATTTCCCTGTGGGTGATATGCTGACGTCCTTATTTTCTTCACCCCAAAGGTGGCACAAGTTTGTCGGACCAATGCACTGCCAAAATTCCTCCCCTGATCGGTCAACAGTCGCTCAGGTGCACCCACTGCCAGGAAGATTCGATTCACCAGGATCTTTGCAATCGTCGCGGCTTTCTGGTCTTTGGTGGGAAAGGCCCAAGTGTAACGACTGTATATGTCAACCATTATCAGGACATTCTCCAATCCTTGCCGCTTGTCCAGCAAGGTGAAATCTGCGGCCAGTGTCTCTAATGGTTTGGCAGCTTCAATCGTCCCCCTAAATGCAGTTGGGGTTTCGGCACTTCATCTTTTGCTACTCCACACCTCTCGCAGCTGGCTATGTAGTCTCGCACTGTTTCTCCCATGCCTGACCAGAACCCTCGCTCCTGCACCAGCGACAGGGTGCGATCTCGCCCCTGATGGCCAAACTCGTCGTGGCAGGCTCTAGTCAAAGCCTCCTGCAAGTTTGGAGTTAACACTGGCACCTCCCTCCATAGATTCTTCCCTTCGGGTCTTCTATGCCAGACAACATCTTCTCTTACGATCAGGGATTTCCTAGCTCGGTACATCTTGCGGAAATCATCATTTTGGAGCTCTACCTGTACCTCATCCTCCGGCAGCTCTCCCACCAACCATCTTCGCAGTTTTGTCATATAGTCCATGCCTTCTTGCTCCTTACTCAGCCCATCCATCGTCCACAGTTCCTTCCTTCCTGCCCCGTTCTCCTCTAGTACATGCATCGCTGTATACTCTTCTTCACTATCTTCCTCCTGTTCCGCCGGGATTCTAGATAGAGTATCCGCCACAATGTTGTTCTTCCCCGGCTTGTACTCTATAGTAAAGTTAAACTGCTCGAGATCCGCATTCCACCTACTTTCCACGGCACCTAGTTTAGCCTTCTCCCGGTGACTGAGTGGGTTGTTATCTGTATAGACTGTGAAATGTTTCCCTGCCAAATAATCCCTGAATTAATCCACTACTGCCCATTTGAGTGCTAACATCTCTAACTTACGAGAACTATAGTTGTTCATGTTACGTTCTGATTTCCTCAGGCCCCGACTCGCATAGCACACCGGATGCAGCCTGCCATCCTTCCGCTGGGACAGCACCGCACCTAGCCCACGAAAACTTGCATCTGTTTCTAATATAAACTCCTGAGTGAAATCTGGGCAAGCCAACACTGGTGTCTGCGTCACCTTGTCTTTCAGCTCCTCAAAAGCCTGTTGCTGTTCCTCTCTCCATTCACTATCTACCCGATCCTTAGATTTCCCATGCATCAACGCATGCAGTGGAGCAGCTATTTGGGCAAACCCTTTAACAAATTTCCTATAAAATGATGTGAACCCTACAAAAGACCGCACATCTTTCACCGTCTGAGGGACTGGCCAATCTCTTACTACCCTAATCTTCTCAGGATCAGCTGTGATGCCTTCAGCTGACACCTGATATCCTAAATAACTTACTTTTGAAGCCATTATTTCACACTTTTTAGGTTTAAATCTTAAGTTATTCTCCCTCATCCTGCAAAATAATTCCCTCAATCTGACTATATGTTGATCTATTGTACTTGAAAACACCATCACATCATCAAGGTATACAAGCAACGAGGAGAAGATCTTATCCCCTAAAATCCGCTCCATGTATCTCTGAAAGGTTCCCGGACTATTTGACAATCCCATAGGCAGTCGCCTGTACTCAAAGTGTCCGAAGCTTGTGCTGAAGGCAGTCTTTGGACGGTCTGAAGGTTTTACTTCTATCTGGTGATATCCCGCCGCCAGATCAAACGTTGAGAAAAACTGGGCCCCCGTCAGAGATTCTAGAGTTTCATTTATCCTAGGCAGAGGAAACGCATCGCGTACCGTGACCTTATTTAAGTCACGATAGTCAATGCACAACCTCAGCGTCCCGTCCTTTTTCCTCACTACTACAATGGCGGCAGAGCACGGACTCTCACTATGCTGAATTACTCCCTGATCTAACAGCTGGCTAATGTGCTGCTTCACCTCTGGTACCTGGTTTGGAGGGATCCTCCGATATGGCACCCTAACTGGCCTGTCTGTGGTCACTGGGATCTCATGCTGAACCCCAATAGCCTTTCCTATGGGCTGGCCCTCTTCTTCAAAAATATCACTAAACTCTTCTATAAAACACCTAACTGCACTCTCTTGTCCCTCATTCATTTCCTCCGTGTGCACTTTGACCTCTGTACGGGCATCCGGTTGCACTGTCCTCACATGCACCTCTTCACTGATGTCTTCCTCGACTTCCGTCCCCGACGCCACTTTCCCAATCCGCCAATTGCCCCTCAAGCTCGTACGACTATCAGAGAGATTTGCCACCAACACCTGGGTCATGCCTCTCACCACTCTTACAGCTGTCGGCAACACTATCACACCCTCAGGCATCCAACCTTCATCCTCTATTGTTAGAGGTTCAATCACTACCTCTTTGTTAGCTACCTGGCTTAATGAGGGAACACATACTGACAGCAACCGAGTACTCCGGGGAGGAATGGTTGGTCTTTCCTTCCTCTCTGTCATACAATACCCCAGGCTGATGGCCTCTATTGCACATAACTGCCTAACCTCATGCAAGCAATTTTCCCACTGAGCGGTGCTCCTGGCTTCCCTGCACAAGTGATACATGTGCGGCCAGATCTCCGCAACCTCCCCCAGCACATTCATCCCCAACAACCCGACATGAGATTGCCCCTTACCCTGGGTCTCAATCCCTGGACAAACCAACATCCCCACATCAGTGACTTCCACCCCACATACGACCATAGTGACCCAAATACACCCCACACACGGCACTGGAAACCCTGACGCCCCTTTTACCCTTATTCGAGTGGGCTGCAACACCACGCCTGCAGGCTCCAGCTCCCGACGGTAGAAAAGTTCATCAATTAGCGACACTTCTGCCCCAGTATCTGCTAAATCCCACATTTCACGACCCGCTACCAGCACCGAGACCTTAGGACACTCTGCTTTCAGCCTTAAGGTACCTTCTGTTGTGATTAAATTTGTCATGCGAACCACGCTTGACCATGGGTCCGCTCTCTCTTGGCTTATAACATCGCCGGTGGAATCTATTGGTGAGGCCAGGAACGGTTGGCGGGGACTGCCTGGCCTTGGCCATTTCCCGACCGCCAGTTCCGATTGTTATTTCCAACTCGATACTGGCCATTGGCCACGTATCCCCTTGGGACACTCTCTCCTGGTCTGGACCCGTTCGTGCAATTGAAACTGAAATGGCCCTCTTGTCCACACGCATAGCACCTCGGGGGAATCGAGCCTCCAGTCTGCGGCTCGTTCTCTCTTCCTTTAGTCAGCGGTACCTCCCTCAAAGCTTCTCGTTTTTGTTCCGCCTCTCTCAGCCCCGTGATCCACTCGTCTAGACTATGGTGAGGATACTTCTTGATCCCATCCACTAACCACATACGGCTTTGTTCCTCCTTGAGCCCCCGAGTGATTGCATCTCCCAACAGGGCCTTATCATATTTATGATCATGGTGGTTCAACTCATCGTTTAAATCTAGCATAGCGTCATAATATTCAAGAAGCGTTTCGTTGCTCCTTTGTTTCCGCGTCATTACCTTCTGAATGGCGTCGTACGTGGCCGTCGGTCCGCCATATTGCTGCTTCAAATAACAAGTTAACTCATCTACGGTTTCCCAGTCTCTGCGTGTGTTGTATACGCGATCTGCCGCAGGCCCCGCAAGATGCCTTATTATGAATTGGATTCGACTGACTTCGTCTCCGTCTAGCAGCTTGAGGGTTCGGTCAACCTCTCTTAACCACTTTCCTACCTCTATTCCTGGCCTACCGTCGAACTTAGACATGGTCAACCCGGCCCCGAGACTAATTCCCTCTCTACTATTGTGTCTCCTCATCTCCCACATTGTCTCCTCGTGCTGTATTTTATACTGTGTCTTTACCTTATCTAGTGCATCCCCCAACAGAGCTAGGTGTTGTTGGTGTTCCGTCTCTAACTGTTGCAATTGTGTGTGGTACTCCCCCCTTAACTGTTGTACATATACTCCATACTCCCCCCTGATTTGGTTCACCCATGCCTGACATTCCCCATTGATCTTCCCTTCTAACTGTTCCAATCGTGCCTGGTACTCTCCCCGGATTTTCCCCTCTAGCTTCCCAATACGTTCCACGAACTCTTCTCTCAACTGCACCAACCCCGGGCTGTCTCTCTTTTTTTCCGAGTAACCCCGCACCGTCAACCACAACAAACCCATTCCCACGGCGAGCATGAGTAGAGTTGGGGTCACACTCTCTACCGTTTCCATCCACTCCATGATTACGCTCATTATCCCAACCACAGAACTATCAGTCACGAAATAAAATTAACTACGCTCTGCTACCATTTGTAACCGGTCGGAATTTACTGGACTTTAATTTCTCACTTGACTTGGGGTTTATTTAAAATTAATAGATGGTAATGGCAGTGGAAGCGCCCCTTTGAGAAAAATCCCGAACCAGCACAAGAACACTTAAATCTACAAAACAAAATAAATTGTCCGTGACCCGTGGAAGGATAGCATCTGTGACTGGGATGAATGAGACACACTGTAAAATTTAGACACTTATATTCCCTCCAACACTACAAACACAATCAAATAATGGTACACCAATATGCGCACCTCTCAACTTGAACTTAAAACACTACTCTGGGGAATAAAAGTTATACATGATATAGAAATTATTAGAACCTCAGGCAACAATAAATTTGAAGTATTAAGAACTGTTGCGTGCACACATGAACCAGGCCTTAAAGGCGTTCACACAATAATATCAGTCACTTAGGTATTAAAAAAAATAGAAATTAACTACTCTACAATGAATAGGCCTTAAGGGCACTCAACAAAATTATATGTCACTGAGGAATGGAAATAAAATATGAAATTAAATACTCTACAATGAATAGGCCTTAAGGGCACTCAACACAATTATAGCACCCCAACAGATGCACACTTCCTAACCTAACCTAACCACTACTCTGGGGAACAAGGTTATACCTGAGATCAGAATTATGAAGAACAATCAGAGGCATTAAAAGAATCAAATCACAGTATCACTCTGGTTCCACTTGATGGCACAAACATTCAAAACAATATTATCAAAATTATCTAGAAACTATTAAACTACACCCGTAATAAAGGAGGGAAAATGTTCCTCCTGGTATCTCCTAGAGACCTAGACTCACGGTCTCAGTGTGTGACCCTTAGTCAACTCAGATAGCCTCAGTGTACTCCCAGTGCGTCCATAAAGTGGACGGGAGTGAGCCAATCAGACCTTGTACAGTTGAGAGAAGCTTTAGCGTCCCGTTAGCAAGAGGGTTTCACTAGCAGCTCGGGACACGTGGTGATGTGCCCGGAGTGGTAAGAACTGATCACCCACTGCTGGTCCCGGGTCGTTTAGTTGTCGGGAGCACTCGTTCACTCAAGAGATCCTTTGCTACCCCGCTAAACAGTGACAGGCCTACTTTGCTCGGTCCAATGGCGACAATCGCCACCCTCAATCATCCACGGCAGTCTCAAACGGCAGTCAATCTCTCCCAGTCAACTCCGGGTCAACTCCAGTCAAGTGGGTTCTCACGGAAACCCTGAAATGAACTCACTGTTAGCTCTAGTTTACTTTATCACTGCCCTATCTAACCCTGTCTGAGATCGAATGAGACTTACTTGTTATACTGCAATATTTCAGCACAGGTGACTGGGCCACGTGACTATTTCTGGGACAGACGCGCAGAGACGTCTTGTTTGTGTGAGTGCTATCCGGGACTGAGGGAGAGGCATCGTCGCGTTCTCTCAAGGCGTGAGCTTAGGCCTACGTGACTTATTTTCCGCCTAACTAATAACTCCTTGGGACACCTGTAACATTATTCAGACTGCTAAACGATCTATAATAATTTAAAATTCAATAATAGTCCCTTACTTCATGACTCGCATCATTATTCAATCGGTAAACTACATTTAATATCATATAGGCCTAATTCCACCATCTCCGGCTAGGAGGGCTAGGAGGGGGAAGCGCTCTCTCCCCTCCCATGACCTTGAACGCTCAGTGTTGCCAATGGCGCGGCATTCGAAATTACTCTGAAATTTCTGAATATATATATATATATATATATATATATACATATATATATATATATATATATATATATATATATATATATATATATATATATATATATATATATATATATATATATATATATATATATTGTTACGTCTCTTAATTTACTTACATTTCCAGGCTCTAGGCGTAACCAAACAAAAAGTGAAGTAAGTTATAAGAGAATAAAAATAAGTAAAGTAAACCTTTAAGCATTTAATTGATTAAATATTAACACAATAAAGAGCCTCGTAGGCTGTCACAACAAATTGATTCACCATCGAGACTTTTAAAACACAAGTGATACAAAACATCGAAACATCAAAAGAATAAAAATAAAGCATTGGATTACGTTAACACTGAATTACTTGAATACAACTAAGCAAATACTGATGGACACAAACAGAGACATAAATAGGTACTCACATAGATATACCACATTGGTGGCGACAGGAACAACACAAATAAATGAAGTATAAGTAACAAGTGTTACTCAAAAGGATGTGGTCTGTATGACAAGAGGACTGAACTAACTCAAGTCAGTTGGTGGGTCCTATATATAAGGTCGGCTCCCGCCACGGTACCTGCCGGTGGGTCGTTTAACGATGCAGATGGTCGTTAGAGAACAAAGAATGCTGGTTACAATACAAAATAAAGAAATAAGATGGGCTTGAACAAATAATGACAGTTAAAACCTTAACAGCACAGGGTAAGGTGACTAGAATATATAATAGTAAATTTAACACATCATTACAGGAATAATATGGAACATGGGAGCAAGTTATATATAAAAAAAAAATAGAAAATATACGACACGGTCGTAACACTTCCCCCCATAAAATAAAATTTTGCTTGCACAAATTTTGATATGTCAAAAGTGTTCTGACACCTTGAAGTCCAACAAAAAATATTGCCCTTCTTCAAGAAATCAGTAAGGGGTAGTGCCAACTCGGCAAAATTACAAATATATCTCTGGTAATAACCCACACAACGCAAAAATCTACGGACTTGTCGTTTGTTACATAGAACAAGCATCTAAATAATAGTGTCACCTTGCTGTGGGAGGAGCAAGTTTCCAACCCAATTACATGTCTCAGATACAAAAGTTGAGCACAAACAAATTCGGACTAAGCAAAGTTTATAACAAACAAGTCATACATTTCCTAACGCAGTGAAGAGAGCGTCTAGCTGACATACTGTAAATGGTCTGACCAAGTGTCAGAAAAAATATTACATCTAAATATACTACACAATCAGGACAATTGGCTGACTCGTAACCTCAGCCTTTGGAAGGTAGCAGGAGCATTGCAAAGCCCAAAAGGCATCACATTAAATTTATAGGTCTTACCTAATGTCACAAAACTGGATATGTTTTTAACACAACGGGTCAAGTACTTGCCAAAACCCTCGAAGGCAATCAATCTCAGAGAGGAACTTGGCGTTCCCGATTGCTTCGATGCAGTCGTCGACTCTTGGTAGAGGGAAGCTGTCCTTGCTGGTGACGGCGTTGACCGTGCGGAAGTCAATGCAGAATCGAAGAGTGCCGTCCTTCTTTGGTACTAGTGACTGGTGAGCACCACTCGCTGGTAGGGAGCCTGCTTGATAGGCTTAGCAGAACCAACAACAACATCATGCACTACGGCAGTGGTACAGCCAGGCCTGTCTTGGAAGACAAGAGGATGTTGTTGGATGGCGGTCAGCACGTCAGCCCTCTGGTGTCCCGGTAGACGCTGTAGCTTCCCCTGCAATTCCACGGAGTTGGGCTGCCAAATCCTGACTGATGACAGGGCGAGTGGACTTGCCCCTTTTCTTTCCTCTTCTTTCTCACCATCTACCAAGAAAGTGTCAACGACACACACGGGAACTGGAACATCAGCAAAAAATAGGGGTGCTGGGCGTGTGTGGTACAGCTTGATGGTGTTGACGTGACATAAACACTGTAGTCGGCGCCTGTCAGGGGTAGAGATAGTATAATTCGTGGGGCTTACCTTCTCCACCACTCTATATGGCCCACTGAACTTCGCATGGAGCGGCTGTCCAGGTCTCGGCAAGGCTCCAACAACCTAAAAGCTCCTCTTTAACATCTCCAACTAAACTTAATACATTAATGCTCTCTTCACTACTACCTAACAATGAATTATTCCCAACTCTGTTAGGGCTTCCTTGAAAACTTTTTCTACAAAATGAAACACCGTCCGTTTGAGCACGGTATGGCAACCCGAAGTGACTAAACAGGTCAAACAAACATTTAACAAGGGCCTTAGCAGTAACTTTCCTAAGAGGTACAGCATACAAGTACCTAGTGGAGGTATTAAGGACTGTAAATAAATATTCAAACCCACTAGAAGTTTTAGGCAGAGGGTCTACAATATCACACTGTACTGTTGTAAAGGGCTCAGGTACGTGAGGTACTCTTACAAGTGGAAAAGGTGGAATAGCCCGATTGGCTTTGCCTACCTTTTGACAAAAATGACAATACTTACAATATTTAGTGACATCTCTCCTCATACCTGGCCAATAGAACTTTCTGGCCAGCCTGTTGAACATCTTTCGGACACCTTGATGTCCAGAAAAGCGACCGTCATGGGCCAGAGCTAGAACATGTTATCTGTGAATGTGTGAGAGAACTATGAGAGTGATAGACGCCCGATCCGCGTCTTCCTCTGACATAGTCGGTGGGAGCCATCGGCAGCACAAAACACAGTCTTGACTTAAATATCTCGTGGTAGGGCCTGAATCATTGGCAGGACTGGACAACAGGTCAAACAAGAGCCGTAATGAAACTTCTTGCTCTTGGGCAGCTATTAAAGCAACTCTCCCGGTCACAGCATTAACTACGGAAGAAATGTCTTGGGAAGCAATTGGGTTAGCAAAACGTCTTTCTAAGGACAGTGAGTTATCTACATCAGGAGTTACATTATGATCATTAGTCATTAACAAAAAACGAGTCACAGCACACAAGGGAAAACACCGGGCATATCATCTTCAAGCTGTTGCAGCAAATCGTTACCGAGTATGAGGTCCACTCTTTAGCAACAAGGAGACTTGACACGTACTAACACAGGCAGCTCGTGTTCACCGGCTACATTTAGCTATACCTGAAAAACCAAAGGAGCTGCATCTTTACCCCAAAGGGCGCCCAAAACGACGTTTTGTCAGTCTTCCTCACCGCAACAACACCCTCTTTGATGAGAGTTTGGTGACAACCCGAGTCTCTCAAAATAGTGACTGGTGTTTCGACACCGTCAACTTCTACCGTGCCTTGTGACAAAAAGGGACGAAAGGTACCAACGTCTGGGTCCTTCGCAAAACTCTCCTGGAAAAGATCAAAATCTCGTGAGGCGAGAACCGAAACTGCAACCTCTCGTGCTTCACCTTATTTGGCTGCGGCCTTGTCCGACAAAAATACGCCGTATGACCCGGCTTTCCACGGAAACTACAATTAAATTAGAAAATTAGGACGCCCCATTAGGTGGCGAACGAGTCCATCTCCTCTTGTCATGTACAAAATTATTATGCACAAAATTACCATTGTTAGTCCTACCATGCCTCAAAACAAATCCATCAGCATGCTTAGAAAAAAATATCACAAGTGTCAAAATGTCGTTAGTGAATCCTGGCAAGGTCGCCAAAACTGTTACGCCTTCTCTTAATTTACTTACATTTCCAGGCTCTAGGCGTAACCAAACAAAAAGTGAAGTAAGTTATAAGAGAATAAAAATAAGTAAAGTAAACCTTTAAGCATTTAATTGATTAAATATTAACACAATAAAGAGCCTCGTAGGCTGTCACAACAAATTGATTCACCATCGAGACTTTTAAAACACAAGTGATACAAAACATCGAAACATCAAAAGAATAAAAATAAAGCATTGGATTACGTTAACACTGAATTACTTGAATACAACTAAGCAAATACTGATGGACACAAACAGAGACATAAATAGGTACTCGCATAGATATACCACATTGGTGGCGACAGGAACAACACAAATAAATTAAATATAAGTAACAAGTGTTACTCAAAAGGGTGTGGTCTGTATGACAAGAGGACTGAACTAACTCAAGTCAGTTGGTGGGTCCTATATATAAGGTCGGCTCCCGCCACGGTACCTGCCGGTGGGTCGTTTAACGATGCAGATGGTCGTTAGAGAACAAAGAATGCTGGTTACAATACAAAATAAAGAAATAAGATGGGCTTGAACAAATAATGACAGTTAAAACCTTAACAGCACAGGGTAAGGTGACTAGAATATATAATAGTAAATTTAACACATCATTACAGGAATAATATGGAACATGGGAGCAAGTTATATATAAAAAAAAAAAAGAAAATATACGACACAGTCGTAACAATATATATATATATATATATATATATATATATATATATATATATATATATATATATATATATATATATATATATATATATATGCAAGTAAATCACTGTAGGTGCGCGTGATCTAGGTATATGCTGATAACCACCAGGAAAGAAGAAAACACGAAGTTCCCAAGCGCTTTCGTGTAATTCACATCTTCAGGGGTGAGTACAGTCTGTACTCACCCCTGAAGATGTGAATTACACGAAAGCGCTTGGGAACTTCGTGTTTTCTTCTTTCCTGGTGGTTATCAGCATATATATATATACACAGTTGTACCCCACTTAACGCGGTCAATAGAACCCAGAGGGTCCCGTGTTAAGTGAAATCCGCGTTAAGTGAACAACAGAACATATGGGATTAATTCCAATAGAAACCAGCCCGACCCCCAAACTCCACTTTTTGAAGACACATAACTATGTTGTAGTAAAAATAACATCTTAATTTTATGATGGTACATGCACACAATTAATACTTAAGAGAAATAGAGAAATACAGTCGCCAAGTTAATGTTCATTCAAATAATGGACTCAACTCCCTCCCCCTCTTCTCACACTACACTGCCGGCTCTTCCCTCTCTGAGAAATTTTTTGGGGAAAATCACTAAATTTTAATAAATAATACCTCAAACTAAAGTTAGGATAATACAATTGACATTGCTGGATTCCTTGTAAAACCAGGAATATTTTGAATATAAACGTCATATATTTTGCACAAAAGATAACATGCTTACTCAGATTAAACATTTTATCTAAAAATTTTATGTCTAATGCAAAATATATGATGTTTATATTCAAAATGATCATCAAATTATAAGAATTCCAGCAATGTAAATTATATTCTGACCGGGTAATTTGTATGAATTTTATGAGCTAAAACAAATATCTTCAGTAAATAAAAAAAAAAAAATATTCGTCACAGGGTAACAGATGGTCGGTCAGTCTCACCCTCCCCCCCACCCCCCACCAACCGTCCCAAGGAGATGTGTGGGAAAACCAGAATACTTAACTTTTTTGTAATAAATAATACCTCAAACTAAAGTTAGGATAATATAATTGACATTGCTGGATTCCTTGTAAGACCAGGAATATTTTGAATATAAATGTCATATATTTTGCACAAAAGATAACATAGTTACCCAGAGAAAAAATGTTATCTAAAATTTGTATGTCTAATGCAAAATATATGATGTTTATATTCAAAATGATCACCAAATTATAAGAATTCCAGCAATGTAAATTATATTCTGGCCTGGTAATTTGTATGAATTTTATGAGCTAAAACAGGCAGTCAGGCAGGGTGGAGGGTGGGGCAAATCTAAAAATAGCGTCTCGAGCCGGACACTTACCGCGTATATGTGGAAAAAATCCGTGTTAAGTGAAAGTTCAGCTCTGGCGAGGCACCGCGTATATGAACAAACGTGTTAAGTGAAACCGCGTTAGGCGGGGTAATACTGTATATATATATATATATATATATGCTGATAACCACCAGGAAAGAAGAAAACACGAAGTTCCCAAGCGCTTTCGTGTAATTCACATCTTCAGGGGTGAGTTACACGAAAGCGCTTGGGAACTTCGTGTTTTCTTCTTTCCTGGTGGTTATCAGCATATACCTAGATCACGCGCACCTACAGTGATTTACTTGCATATATATATATATATATATATATATATATATATATATATATATATATATATATATATATATATATATATAAATATATATAAATATATATATATATATATATATATATATATATATATATATATATATATATATATATATGTATATATATATATATATATACAGCTAGACCCCGACTTACGACGGGGCTAGGGACCCAAATCCAGGTCGTAAGTCCGAATGGTCGTGTAGTGAGGGGTTGTCAGACCACAGCTTACATCGCGAGGAAAGCCAGACTTGACCCGACATTAGCCAGGTCAAAAGTGTAGGGTGGCTCTCACGGTGGACCGGGGGTTACAAATCAACTAGCTCCCCTCCCATGTGACATGTCACCACAACAGACATGTAAGAAGGCACCAGCCGAGTCTTTTCCAAGATACAATAACCTACTCTCTGAACAAAGGCCGGACCTGACCTCACATTAGCCAGGTCAAACATAACCCTCGGAGCCCAACTCAAGGGGCCACAAATCAACCTGGGCCTCTGGTGTCACACGGCCCCACCTGATGACTTCTCCTTACATCTCAGAAACTCCAGTCTGACCCGACATTAAGGAGGTCAAGTGTAGGGGAACTCTCACGGTTGCTCTCCCAATATACACATGGCCCCACCTGATGACTTTCCCAGATAGTTCTGAAAAGTCCAGACCTGACCTCACATTGGCGAGGTCAAATGTAAGGAGACCCTTCGCCGCCCCCCCCCCCCCCCGGCCAGCTGAACCTGACGGCTCGCATCCCAATATATAGGACGTCCTGGTCCTCCCTCGAAGATACGCAGAGAGGGAGTTGTCTTGTAACCAGGGAGAGCCAGCTACGACGTCCCCAGTCCCGCTCGAGAGAAAGCCCACCACTAAGTGTAACGAAGTCACAGCGGGGTCCATCGACAAAGTGCTGTCAACTCCACGTGTAACAGTAAGTGCTGGCTGTGTAGTCTGTGGAAGTGCGGTGATCCCGAACCTCCCCAACGATCGACTTAGTGAAGTGCCCATTCGAATTGTGAGGTTAGGTTATACGAGAATACCATAGTCTATCATAAATTGTGTACGAACCCCCCCTATTAATCCCCCCTATTGAACTAGTAAAATAAAGCTGTAACACGCATTGGTGTTTTATATACTACACTTGTACTGTGCCTGTGTTAATATACAGTGTTGACATCACACCCTCGAGACACGCTACCATTTCCTCCCACTATAATACTCTACTACTATAACCTCCTAGCTTACCTCTTCATGTGAGATTTTGTCTCATTACAGTCATAAGTCAGACATAAATAAAAAAAAAATCAATGTTTTTTTAAATAAAAAATCTACAATGAAATACAGTACAGTAAAAGTAATAAATAATGAGGAATGGATACAGTGTGACTGAGCACTTACCTCTAATGTAGTCAGCTGAATGCACATGGGGCCCTCATAATTTTCTAATTATACATGGAGACTACATTAACTGGAAACGTTTCGGTATAGAAAATGCGTGTGTCATTTGGAGAAAAAAAATAAATAAAAAATTGTCACAACTGCGGCGGTCGTAAGTTCAAGCAGTCACAAGTCGGGGTCTAGCTGTATATATATATACAGTGACCCCTCGGTTAACGAACTCAATCCGTTCCAGAAGGTCGTTCGTTAACCAAAAAGTTAGTTAACCGAAACCATTGTTTCAATGGGTTTTTGGGTAATTGGTTCCAGCTCACCGAAAATTTCCTAAATTCAACAAAAATGGTAGAAAAGTTCACTTACTTTGAGGTGTGTTTGCAGAAGGCTCCTGGATGATGATGATGATGATGATGATGATGATGATGATGATGGGATTTAGAATGGGGGTGGAGGAGAAGGAAGAAGAGAAGGCATTGGGGTGGAAGAGAAGTCACCCCATGGCGCCATTTCACCCATAAAATTTTAGCTCTCTTGGTGTAATTCAAGATTATTTTCTTTAAATCAACACTGCACTGCATTATATATTGTCAATATGTAAAATATATTTCAAAATGACCAATAATTTGCTTGGAAACACAGAGAAAAAGTGTTTAGTTGAAGAGAGTCTCAAGCAAGATGTTACCTCCAGTGAAAACAGAGAGAGACTAACGCCTGTTTGCTGTGTTAAGAGGCTGGATGCCGCGCATTAAACTAGTCACTTTACCTTCAATTATGTTCAATAATTGTTAAAATGACTAAAAAATTGAATATTAAACATTTAAAATTATTGAATAGTATAAACTTCTTGATATTTACTAAAATAGTAAGGAATTTAAGCCCTAGAACCGATTAATGCATTGGCGGACTGATACTAACGCTGGTTGCCCGGTCAGTGCAAGCGAAAACATGTTGAGGTCGGTTCGTAAGAAATTCGTTAACCGAATTTTTGTTCGTTAACCGAATTGAAGATCCTTATGGAAGGCAGTTCGTTAACCGAAATTTCGTTAACCGAGGCGTTCGTTAAACGAGGGGTCCGTTAAACGAGGGGTCACTGTATATATATATATATATATATATATATATATATATATATATATATATATATATATATATATATATATATATATATGCAAGTAAATCACTGTAGGTGCGCGTGATCTAGGTATATGCTGATAACCACCAGGAAAGAAGAAAACACGAAGTTCCCAAGCGCTTTCGTGTAATTCACATCTTCAGGGGTGAGTACAGACTAGAGAGTAATGCAAAACAAGGTGAATATATACAGAGGAGGGTGAGACCAGGTCCACAATGGTCAGGTAATTAGGTAATGACCCTACTAATCTTTAAATAGCACACAACGGTTGGTGGTTGGGTCAGATGGGACAGTGACCCGCCCTCTCACCTGATCACAAATCTTCTTAATTACAAAGTTGTCCAGCTTGTACATGCCGTAACTCAAATTCATGTTGAATGCTTCGGTATGTTTAATAAGACTAGATTCTATGATGTTCCTACTATCAATTGAATTACATGGTAATATTGAGGAGACATTATCCCAGTCAATGCAATGCTTATTATCCCTCAAATGAACAAACAGAGCATTGGATTCCTGGCCTGTCCTAACACTGTATTTGTGTTGTTTAATTCTAGTTACAAGATCTTTACCTGTCTGGCCTAAGTAAAACATATTACATTCCTTGCAAGGAACTTTATAAATGCAACCAATTGTGTTGTTGGGGGAGTTCTTGATTAACATTTGTTTAACAGTGCATGAGTTTTTAAATGCCACATTGACGTTCCAAGATTTTAGCTGTGCCGGAATGTGTGAGAAATTTTTGTGAAATGGTAATATTAAGATATTCTTATGGTCATGGGTGGGCTTGGGATCAGTTCTATAAAAAGTTTTCTTAGTAATGTTTAAGCATTTGTCTATGAACGATCTAGGGTATTTAAGGTTTGAGCCAATATTATATATATATTTGTATTCCTCATCGATGAATTCCGGACTGCAAATTCTCAAGGCACGTAAAAACATTGTTGTAAATACTGACTGTTTGACTTTATTATGGTGGGCAGAATAATAATGAATGTATGAACACACATTGGTTGGTTTTCTATAAATACTGAACTTAAAAGTGTTACCTATTCTGTGTATCAGACAGTCTAGGAATGGCAATTTACAGTCTTGCTCTAATTCCACAGTGAATTTGATCGAGGGGGCTAAGTTGTTAAGTTGTGGTAGGAAAACTTTTAGGTCCTCATTACATGGCCAGAGACATAATACATCATCAACATATCTAAACCAGACTGCTGAGGGTGGTAAAATATTACTTAATAGTTTCTTTTCAAAGAATTCCATATATAGGTTGCTTAATACAGGTGAGAGTGGATTACCCATTGCCATACCAAATTTTTGAGCATAATATTCCCCATTGAATTCGAATTTGCAATCCTTAATACACAGTTTGATGAGTTCGATGAAGTCGTCTTTCGAGACGGGCAGTGAAATGTTATCCAGGGAATCTATGAGGAACTCTAGTAAATCATCAACTGGGACCTTTGTAAAAAGTGACGTTACATCAAAGCTGACCAGTTTAAAATCATGATTAATGTGCGAGTTATTGAGTTTATCAACCAGATCCATATTATTCTTGATATTGGAGTTAGAAATGTTGCCAACTAGGGGGTTTAGTAAGGAAACTAACCATTTAGATAGTTTATAAGAGATTGACCCAACAGAGCTAATGATGGGTCTTGCTGGGTTATTGGGCTTGTGGGTCTTGATTAAACCGTACATGTATGGCAGTGGAGGGGACGTTGAAGTAAGATGTTTAATGAGAGTAGCTTTGCCTCTCAATAGGGACTTAAGTTTTTTGTTGGACTGGGTGTTGACAGTGTTGAGAGGATTATTTACGAGTTTAGAATATGTTGTAGTGTCACATAAAAGGTCATTCATTTTTGAGATATAGTCATCTTTGTTTAAAATCACTACTGTGTTGGCTTTATCTGCTTTAGTGACATGTAGATCCTTATTTTTCTTAAGGGCTTGGATTGCTTTGGTGAATCTTTCTGGACAGTTTGGAACACAAGGCTTGGACATAGATGCATACACAACACCTCTTCACTTGTCAAATTACTGAATTTCTCCAAATTGCAAAATGCCCTGGCTATGTCAACACTGTCGACTCCCTTGTTGGAACCATCAAAACTTAAACCATAGCCGAGGGCACACAAGGTATCATTGTCTAGTTGTTTAGAGGAGAGATTCACTACACAGTTGTTATTGGCATCCTTAGTCCAATCACTATTTCTAATAAGGAGTGCCAATTTGTGGTCTATCTTGGCTTGAAGATCAGAACGCTCACGTCTCAGGTTATCAAAACAGTAGTCCAACATGAACTTTTTCCAATAACTCGGTATGGTCATGTTAAAAGCGCGCTTTTTTTGTCTTACAATACGGAAGGCTTCATCCACTTCAATTTTCTTTATTTCAAAATGTTTCTTAAGGATGATTTCTTGGAACTCATCAAAGGGGCGGTCACAAATACAGTGTTAGGACAGGCCAGGAATCCAATGCTCTGTTTGTTCATTTGAGGGATAACAAGCATTGCATTGACTGGGATAATGCCTCCTCAATATTACCATGTAATTCAATTGTTAGTAGGAACATCATAGAATCTAGTCTTATTAAACATACCGAAGCATTCAACATGAATTTGAGTTACGGCATGTACAAGCTGGACAACTTTGTAATTAAGAAGATTTGTGATCAGGTGAGAGGGCGGGTCACTGTCCCATCTGACCCAACCACCAACCGTTGTGTGCTATTTAAAGATTAGTAGGGTCATTACCTAATTACCTGACCATTGTGGACCTGGTCTCACCCTCCTCTGTATATATTCACCTTGTTTTGCATTACTCTCTAGTCTGTACTCACCCCTGAAGATGTGAATTACACGAAAGCGCTTGGGAACTTCGTGTTTTCTTCTTTCCTGGTGGTTATCAGCATATATATATATATATATACAGTTGGTCCTCCTATTACGCGGTCCCACAATCCGCGTTTCACCGTTAACGCGGTGCCTTGCCAGAACCTAACATCCTTACATTCCGCGGTCGTTTCCACCATTGCGCGGAGAGTGTCCGGTGCGACGCTATTTTTAGATTTTCCCCACGCGCCACCCACGCGCCCGCCTGCCCGCCTCTCCCTCCTCCTCCTCCTCCTCCCTCCGCTTGGGCAAGCGGCGCGGTAAGGTTGCGCAGCGTGTGTCTTTGTTGCGTTATCACTGACGTCATATGACGTATCAGACCTGTGATTGGCCATGCATCCCTACCCCCCTCTGCCGCTAGCTGTAATTGGCTCAAAGTATTATGACGTGTCCACCCGGGGGAGGGAGGGAGGGAGGAGAGACGACGCTTGACCTAGCCGCGGCAGTTTCATCCCTCAAGGCCACTCCGTGTAAACGCCCATCCATTGTTCCGTAAAATGGCTTCCGCCGGACCACCACCCCCAGAGAAAAACCTTTCCTTACCTGGACCCAGCGGCACTAAACCAAAGAAGACACGACGTTCCTTAAGCTACGAGGTGAAGTATACCATCATCCAAAAGTTGGAGAAAGGAACAAGGCAGGTTGATTTGGCGCGCCAGCATGGCGTGAACGAATCTACGATCCGGACTATAAAGAAGGATTCAGCCAAGATAAAGGAGCACATGAAGATCACAAAGTCTACAGGTGCTTCTATGATCAAGTATTTTCACAACCAGGTGCTTCTCAAGACAGAAAAATTACTTGTGAGGTACTTGGTGCGTCAGGCGCGACGGAACATGGCGGTCGACACGCGCTCTGTGAAGGACTACGCACGTGAACTGTACATCGCAGTGGCACGAAAGATGGGAATTACAGAGCCCAAACCCTTTAATGCTTCCTCTGGGTGGTTACAGAGGTTTAAGATCCGGAACAACATCACCAATATAAACATTGGTGGTGAAGAAGCGAGTGCTGATCGTGCTGCGGCTCGGGAATTTCCTCCGTTTTTACGTGAGATTATGGAGGAAGGACAGTACACCGACGACCAGGTGTTTAACATGGACGAATCTGGTCTTTTCTGGAGAAAACTACCTTCCAAGTCCTACATTGTGAAGAATGCCAGCAGGATTCGGGGCCGGAAAATGCAGAAGGAACGCATCACCGTCCTGTTTACCACCAAAGCCACCGGTACCTGTAAGCTCAAGTTTTCGGTGATCCACACAGCCCGCAAGCCGCACGCCTACAAAACCATGGACATGACCAAGCTAAATGTCCACTGGCTGACCGCACGTAAGGCGTGGATGTTCTCTACACTGTCCCTCTCCTGGTTTGATGACTGTTTTGTTCCCGATGTAAAGAAATTCTGTGAGCAACAGAATGTCCCATTTAATATTTTGTTGCTGCTGGACAACGCACCAGGACACTCGCCCCTACTGTTAGATCGTCACCCCAACGTAAAAGTGGTCTTCCTTCCTCCCAACACTACGTCTTTAATCCAGCCCATGGACCAGGAGTTGATTTGCAATGTGAAAGCTGCATTCTCAAGAACAAAATTCCAGCTCCTGAACGACTACACCAACACCAGGGAAGAGTTGCGTGACCTGATTGACAACACCACCGATAGCAAGAGCGACGAAGATGAGGAACAACGGTTAGAACAGCAAAAAATACTCTTCAAACAATTCTGGAGAGTATTTAACATCAAGAAAGCTGTGGACATCTTGGTGGAGTCATGGGATCAGCTGTCTATTGCTACAATTCGTCACGCATGGAGACATGTGTTGCATGGAATACCAGGTGAGAGGAGGAGTCAATCTGTGACTGGTGAGGTTCAGACTGTTGCAGTAGCAGTGGACCTTGCCAGAGAAGCTGCGCAGACTGTTACAGTTCCAGGCTTCTCCGAGACAACCAACGACGACATCTTGGAGGTGATCAGAAATCCTGAAGTGACTGCCGACGAGATGTTGGAAGAAGAACACGCCAGTGAAGAGGAGGAAGAAGGTGCGTCATTCTCCGAAGAACACAGTTTAAGTCATAGTGATATTAAGGGTGCCATGGAGTGTGCAGAGAAAATGAAGTCCTTCCTTTCCCGCGACAATGACGATGACCGCTATGAAGTCTTCCATACCCGGCTGGTGCAGGCTATGGAGCCGTACATCAAGGTGTATCACGACAACATCAACGCCAGCCGTCAGCAAAGCATAACAGATTTCTTCACCCGCAACCCACCACAGCCAGCCCAAGCCAGTGATAGTGGCAGTGAAGTTGACTTTGAGGGATTTGCCAGGGAAGCCCTGACAACTGTAAGTGACAGTGATGATGATTCACCTAGTAATGGTGATTCACCTGAGGGCCAGTAATCTGCCCTCTGCCTCGGAACCAGCCTCCATCCCTGTATGCCGACCCATCTCTTCTACTACCGTAAGTGTTTCACAAAATTTTTAGTTTTCTAACCTAACCTTTATTTTTCCTATGTTAACCTTTATCTTTCCTAACCTAACCTCTTCTATATTACTTGTTTTTTCATACCATCATAAAGTTAAGATAAAATTTTTACTACAACATAGTTGTGCGTCGTCAAAAAGTGGAGTTTGGGGATCAGCCTGGACTCCATTTCAATTAATCCCATATGTTATGTTGTTCACTTTACGCGTTCCTCACTTTCCGCGGGACCCTCCGGGTTACATTAACCGCGTAATACGAGGACCAACTGTGTATATATATATATATATATATATATATATATATATATATATATATATATATATATTTATATATATATATATATATACTTCATTTTTAGTCCATATAACACGCGGACTTTGAACATATAATCAACGACCTCACCAGCAAGGAATCGAACCCTCGACCTACTGGGTGTGACTAGGGAACGCTTACCGGCTAGGCCACAAGGACACTAAAAGCAGTAGGTCGAGGGTTCGATTCCTTGCTGGTGAGGTCGTTGATTATATGTTCAAAGTCCGCGTGTTATATGGACTAAAAATGAAGTATATATATGTACCTCGCGTTTCATACCAGCTGGATTCCGTAAAATGCTACTGACACCACATAAGAGGCACGGGCAGTTTCCCATTGAGGTTCACGGCCCCATCAGCTCGATGAACAGGTTTTGTGTGAAATATAACAGAGTCTAGAACTGCTTTTAGTGTCCTTGTGGCCTAGCCGGTAAGCTTTCCCTAGTCACACCCAGTAGGTCGAGGGTTCGATTCCTTGCTGGTGAGGTCGTTGATTATATGTTCAAAGTCCGTGTGTTATATGGACTAAAAATGAAGTATATATATGTACCTCGCGTTTCATACCAGCTGGATTCGGTAAAATGCTACTGACACCACATAAGAGGCACGGGCAGTTTCCCATTGAGGTTCACGGCCCCATCAGCTCGATGAACAGGCTTTGTGTGAAATATAACAGTCTAGAACTGCTTTTAGTGTCCTTGTGGCCTAGCCGGTAAGCGTTCCCTAGTCACACCCAGTAGGTCGAGGGTTCGATTCCTTGCTGGTGAGGTCGTTGATTATATGTTCAAAGTCCGCGTGTTATATGGACTAAAAATGAAGTATATATATATATGTACCTCGCGTTTCATACCAGCTGGATTCGGTAAAATGCTACTGACACCACATAAGAGGCACGGGCAGTTTCCCATTGAGGTTCACGGCCCCATCAGCTCGATGAACAGGCTTTGTGTGAAATATAACAGAGTCTAGAACTGCTTTTAGTGTCCTTGTGGCCTAGCCGGTAAGCGTTCCCTAGTCACACCCAGTAGGTCGAGGGTTCGATTCCTTGCTGGTGAGGTCGTTGATTATAGTATATATATATATATATATATATATATATATATATATATATATACAGTATATATGTATATATATATATATATATACATATATATATATATATACAGTAGTACCCCACTTAACGCGGTCAATAAAACCCAGAGGGTACCGTGTTAAGTGAAAACCGCGTTAAGTGAACAACAGAACATATGGGATTAATTCCAATAGAAACTGGCCCATCCCCAAACTCCACTTTTTCCAACACAATAACTATGTTCTAGTAAAAATAACATCTTAATTTTATGATGGTACATGCACACAATTTATACTTAAGAGAAATAGAGAAATACAGTCGCCAAGTTAATGTCCATTCAAATAATGGACTGGACTCCCTCCCCCTCTTCTCACAGTACACTCCCTGGCTCTTCCCTCTGAGGAATTTTGGGGGGGAAACCAGGTATAGTAATAAATAATTCCTCAAACTAAAGTTAGGATAATATAATTGACATTGCTGGATTCCTTGTAAGACCAGGAATATTTTGAATATAAATGTCATGTATTTTGCACAAAAGATAACATATTTACTCAGAATAAACTTTACATCTAAAATTTGTATGCCTAATGCAAAATCTATGATGTTTATATTCAAAATGATCACCAAATTATAAGAATTCCAGCAATGTAAATTATATTCTGGCCGGGTAATTTGTATGAATTTTATGAGCTAAAACAAATATCTTCAGTTAATAAAAAAAAAAATATTCTTCACGACACTATGTGTCAATCAAAGTACCCCACCTTGCCTTCCCCCCCTCTTCCAACCCTGCGGTCAGTCCCAACCCTCCCCCCACCCCCCACCACTCCTCCCTTCAAGAGTTTTTAACATTTAGTATTAAATAATACCTCAGATTAAAGTTAGGATAATATAATTGACATTGCTGGATTCCTTGTAAGACCAGGAATATTTTGCACAAAAGATAACATATTTACTCAAGAGTAAACATTACATCTAAAATTTGTATGTCTAATGCAAAATCTATGATGTTTATATTCAAAATGATCATCATATTGTAAGAATTCCAGCAATGTAAATTATATTCTGGCTGGGTAATTTGTATGAATTTTATGAGCTACAACAGGCAGTCAGGCAGGGTGGTGGGTGGGGCGAATCTAAAAATAGCTCTTGAGCCGGACACTCACCGCGTATATGTGGAAAAAACCCGCCTTAAGTGAAAGTTCAGCTCTGGCGAGGCACCGCGTATATGGTAAAACGCGCTAAGTGAAACCGCGTTAGGCGGGGTAATACTGTATATATATATATATATATATATATATATATATATATATATTATATATATATATATATATATATATATATATATATATATATATATATATATATATATATATATATATATATACAGTATATATATATATATATATATATATATATATATATATATATATATATATATATATATATATATACACCTAGACCCCCGACTTACGACGGGGTTAGGGACCCAAATCCAGGTCGTAAGTCCGACATAGATAAAAAAAAAAAAAAAAATTTTTTTTTTTTTTATCTGTCGGACTTTTTTTTTTTTTTTAAATAAATAATCTACAATGAAAAAAAGTGCAGTAAAAGTAGTGAATAATGAGGAATGGATACAGTACAGTGAAAGTAATAAATAATAAGGAATGGTTACAGTGTGACTGAGCACTTACCTTTAATGTAGTCAGCTAAATGCACATGGGGCCTGTTAGGTTCTGAATAAGAAGTTCTGTATACAGGAGAGAACACAAACACCTGTATAGTTTTGTAGGTTCGGTTTACTGGATAAGAGTATGTACACAGAGGAGAGCAGCGGTCTCCCTGGCTAGGCTCCTTGTCAACTGCTATAGGCGACGTATGGCAAGTGATACATTAGCAGCTTCCATACGTCGCCAGGCACATTAATTAAGCGTGTGGGATATGGTAATAACATTGCCACACGCTGCTAGCTACATAAATGGAGCACATACATAATATACATACATGACATATAATCCAGCATACATAATATACATACACCTCCCTCCCCCCTATACGCTCATAGCAAAGTCTTGAGCGGACCTTTTCTTTTGGATCCGTTCTGAGCGTCGAGGGACTTCATCACTGGGAAGGGTATGGGACTCAACACTGGTGGCGGGGGCCAGCAGACGGCATTGTTACGGGTCGGAGGAAACGGCGGTTCCTCCACCACACACGACCACTGGGTAACCGCACCTGGTAGTCCCGTGACCTGCCGAGACCCATGACTACGCCTACTTTGTCCCAACGTAGGGAGGTCGGGTCCTGAACACGGACTTGGGTGCCGACACTCAACCTGGGGAGAGAACGGGCGTGGTCATTGTAGCGGGCGACGACGTCCTGAACACGTTCGGCGGCTCGGCGATCACAATCCTCTGTCTTGGCCTGCCACTCCTTGGAGAAGGATTGAGGGCGAGCAGGGACACAAGAACGAAGGGGGCGTCCATACAAGACCTGGGCAGGGGAGCGTCCGGTGTAGTTAGGTGTGTTGCGGAGTTCAAGAAGACCCCTGTCGAAGGCCTCGCAGTCAATGTTCCCAGAAGGGGCCACCTTAAGGATGAGGTGCTTCAAGGATTTGACAGCAGCCTCAGCGTGGCCGTTGGACTGCGGGTAATGGGGCGATGACAACACATGCCGGACTCCCCATCGGTCAAGGAACACAGCAAAGTCCCGGCTTGTGAACTGAGGCCCTCCGTCGGTTCGCAGGCGTACAGGAACGCCCACGTCACGGAAGTAGTGGCGGAACTTGCTGATGGTGGCGGCAGACGTCGTGTCATTACCGCACTTGATGACAACCGGCCAACCAGAGAGACGGTCGACGATAACGAGGAAGGACTTTCCTGACACACAGAAAAAGTCGGCCGACACAGACTCAAAGGGGCGGGTGGGGTTGTCGTCACTCATAAAGGGTTCCTGCTGCTGGCTGGGTTGTAATACTTGGCAGGGCTCACACGCACGGACAACATTGGAGATGTCGGAGTTGATGCCGGGCCAGAACACAGTCTGTCGTGCACGTCGTTTGGTGGCCTCAGCTCCACGGTGACTGTCGTGAAGGCGGGCCAAGGCGTGGGGACGTGATGCAGCAGGGACAACTACACGTGCTCCGTACAGAACAAGGTCTCCGTCGCAGTAGAGTTCATCGCGGAGTTTCCAATACGGGAGCAGGGTGTTGTGAAGATCGTAGCGGTTGCTAGGAAATCCATTCCTCACACACTCGACAAGTCGGACGTAGGAAGGGTCATCTCGGGCCGCTGTTCGAAGGTCCTCCATTGCCTTGTCGTCATCTGGTGACAGGTCCGAACGAAGGGATTGGACGGCATGGAGAGTGACCACAGTCCTGACGGAAAGAGCGAGGTCGGCGTCGAGTACATGGTCTTCTGGAGTAGGGCGGCTGACAGGGGAGCGGGATAAGGCATCAGGGATGCAGAGCTCCTTGCCAGCACGCCACACTGCAGTGAAGATGTACGCCGAGAGCTTCTCTTTCAGACGCTGGAGGCGAGGGTTCTCAACGGCGTCTAGCGTGTAGTGGTTGGGGATCGGGACAAGCGGGCGATGGTCGGTCACTAGGTGAAAGTATTGCAGGCCTATGAGGTAAAACCTGCACTTGGACATCGCCCAAACCGCAGCCAACAGCTCCAACTCAATAGTGGCGTAGCGCGTCTCAGTGTCAGAGAGGAAACGCGAGCCACACTGGACGAGCCGGAACTGCCCTCCACCATGATCCTGCAGTAGGGCGTATCCCACGCCATACAAGCGTGAGGCGTCTGTCTGCAGAACTGTCGGCAAGGCTGGGTCGAACGTGGCGAGGACAGGTGGACGAGACAGGGCCTGTTTCACTTGCTGGAAGGCCTTGTCGTGGTCGGGGGTCCACAGGAATGTCCTCTTGGGGCTCATCAGGGGGCGAAGTGGTTGAGCAGCTGCGGAGATGTCCGACGAAAACTCTGCTAACTGGTTGACGAGACCGATGAAGGACCTCAAGTCGGTCAGGTTAGCAGGGGTGGGAAAATCCGTAATGGCGCGGACCTTTTCCGGGTCAGCTGCGATACCATTCCCTGAGAGGGTGTACCCACAAAAGTCAACTGAAGAGCTGGCCAGAACAAACTTGTCGGCATTTAGGGTAATGCCGTGCTTCCGGCACCTGTTGAGTACCTCGTAGATACGGCAGAGGTGATCCATATAATCCTCGTCGTACACGAGTATGTCGTCGACCACTTTCACGCAGTTTGCCAGACCTTGTAGAGCCATATCACCTCGAAGACAGAAAGCGTCTCCTGTAGCGGCGAATCCCATGGGGCCACGGCAATAACTGTAACGTCCATGCGGGGTGATGAACGTTGTGAGTGGTCGGTCTTCCTCGGCAAGCTCTATCTGCCAGTATCCACACAGGGCGTCCATCGTCGTGAAGAAGCGCGCCTTCGGGTTCACGCTGCGTATGGCTGCAAAGGGCGTGGGAGAAGGGTGCGCAGGACGAGACACCTGGTTGTTGAGCTTGGAAAGGTCAGTGGTGATCCGAACACCACCTTTAGGTTTTGCGACGACAACCATCGGGTGACACCATGGAGACGGGTCATCGCCGGTTGGTACAATAATTTCTTGGGCGACCATGGAGTCCAGCTCGTTTTTGACCGCCTCGCGGAAGGCCAGGGGAACCAGTCGAGGGGTGTAAATAGCGAATGGCTTCGCGTCGTCCCTCAGGTGGATCCTCATGGGGGGGCCTGCCATCTTCTTGAGAGGCTTGGATTCCAGAGCGGACTTGGTCACCAGAACGTCGCTGAATTCCTTCAGGAAGTACTTCCGAGCATCCGAAGGAGAGGTGTCACTGGCAAGAGGCAGGGGTAGGGCGGCAGCAGGGTCGTTGCTGCTCCCTTTTTGCACCCTGTTGGCGTGTTTTACCTCAAGAATAGGTTTGGGGAAGTCCTGGGAGATGATGGCCAACTCCTGACAATGTCTGTAGGACAGCAAAGGAGTCTGGACACCGTTATGCACATCAATCCAGGCTTGACACGACCTGTTGCCAAAGGTGACTTGTGCTTGGAGTGAACCCAGGGCCGGGGTCATCTGTGAACCATCTGCCATAAAGCGGAGATCCTTGGGAGGCGGTTCTAGATCTCTTGGAGAGAGCCCCAAGCATTGCAAATGCTGGGGACCGATGACTGTAGCATCAGCGCCGGTGTCGGGCAACATCTGAAGACGGGATGAAGCACTGCGGTAGGTCACAATGACACTGATGTACTGGGGGACTTTAGTCCTGGGACGCTGGGGGGAGCACACATTCCTAATGTGGCTCGAGCGTTGTCAAGAGTCGTCGTACCTCTGATTGGAAGACTGTGGGCGGCCCTCTCTGGTGGAGGGGGGCTGAAGCTTCCGCCGACGCGGTCCCTTGGGTATGTTGGAAGGGCAACACTTGTCATAGTGGCCCAGACGACTGCACACATTGCACTGGACGCGTTTGGCTGGGCACCGTACTGTGAGTGACCAGTGGCCCTTACGGTCACAACTGTTGCAGGTAGACTGAGCAGCTGGACACACCTGTGTTCCGTGCTGCTTACCGCAGTTGTTGCAAAATAAACCGGGCGTGGACGTGGTGGGCGAAGGCGTAGGAACAGACTTCTTGTCCTTCTTGTACCGGGACACAGCGCGTACAGCTGTAGGGGGAGCACGGATGGCAGAGGTGGCACACCTGGCAGCCTCATAGGAGCGACATATCGTCAACACATCCTTAAGAGAAGAGGAAGAGTCGAGGGAGGTGAGGCGTTGGACAAGTTCCTCGTCCTTAACACCCATCAGGATCACCTGCCTCAACTGGGTCTCCTCGCACTGCTGGTGGTGGCCTGGACATATATCTACCTCTTCCGAGGCTCTCTTAAGACGCACGTAAAAGGCATCAAAAGACTCACCCTCCATCTGTCTGCAGCTAAACAATTCCCTCCTGCGCAGAGCTTCATTCTGCTGTCCTTTGATGTGCCGTTGTAGAACGTCCAGTACCTCCTCTACAGACAGCAAAGAGGTTGGGGGTACCTGCAACGTCTGTTCCAAGACACGCTGAATTTCCAAGGACAGGCACATACGCAGCTGGATGAGTTGTTTAGGCTGTGACAAACTCTGGAGATCCACCATTGTAGAATAATCAGTCCACCGTCGCCGCCATTCACGAAAAGTCTGGAAAGTCTCATCAGGCTTCAAGATGGGCGGCGTTTGAGCTGCTGCTTTAGGTGGGGCTGGGGGGCGTGAAGGAAGCATGGATGAGGTATCTGAACCAGTCAGTACCGAGGCAGTGTTAGAGCCAGGGGCTTGGTTAACAGTGAGGCGAGATATCAAGGCTTCAAACCGTTCACTGTCTTCCAATCTCCGTTGGTTGTCTCGTTCTGCCTCTGCTTGCCTTCTGTGCTCATCCGCCAAACGTCTGTGAGCTTCATCCTCGCGTTTCTCATCTCTCATAAACTTCAGTAAAGCAATTATCTCTGGAGACAACGCTGAATATTGAGGTGAGGGACTGCGCGATGTGGGGGCTGGAGCGTCGTGGCCGGCCTGGTCATCCATCTCTGCGGGGCTATCACCCGCCTGGCTCATCCAGACGCTGGGTCCACGGCTACGTAAGGCGTGAGACATAACTACTTCCTCTGTGTACTATGTCTTAAATCAGTGTTGACCGGTCAGCCCGTCGTATCAACAAGATTTCAGACAAAAATTAATTAAATACACAGATAAGTAGGTTATATATATAAAATATATATAAGGAAGCCGTGCGGTCAGCGAGTGTTAGAACGTGTATGTGTGTGAGTGTGTCCCGGGCCGGCAAAGCGTCTCGCCCCAGCTGTGAGGGGGGGGGGGGGGGTGGAGGCAGCGCTGTGAGGGGGTGGAGGGAGAGGCGCGGCGACTCCCAGTCAGTCTAGTTACCCTCAGGACGCGGTCAGAGACGGGTGCACTGAACTATACTCCTTACAAATGCCCAGAACGTGCCGTATACCTTGGGAATCCTTTAGAACAAGGTCACACATGAATGGCACGAACACACAATGCACTAAACACTTCACAGAAAATCACTGTCACTGACACTGCTCAAAGTTGCTGAGATTCTTCGAGGAGAGCTGACGCGCGGGAGTTGACCCAAGCGAGAGAGGAGTCCGTACGCCGGCTTTCCACAGACTTTGCACTTTCACTCGTAATTATCCAGTAAGATCGGATCACTGCGCCATGTTAGGTTCTGAATAAGAAGTTCTATATACAGGAGAGAACACAAACACCTGTATAGTTTTGTAGGTTCGGTTTACTGGATAAGAGTATGTACACAGAGGAGAGCAGCGGTCTCCCTGGCTAGGCTCCATGTCAACTGCTATAGGCGACGTATGGCAAGTGATACATTAGCAGCTTCCATACGTCGCCAGGCACATTAATTAAGCGTGTGGGATATGGTAATAACATTGCCACACGCTGCTAGCTACATAAATGGAGCACATACATAATATACATACATGACATATAATCCAGCATACATAATATACATACAGGGCCCCCATAATTTTATAATTATACATGGAGACTAGTCTGTACTCACCCCTGAAGATGTGAATTACACGAAAGCGCTTGGGAACTTCGTGTTTTCTTCTTTCCTGGTGGTTATCAGCATATATATATATATATATATATATATATATATATATATATATATATATATATATATATATATAAAACAAACATAATGACAAAAGAGAGAGAGAGAGCATGGGGTGGGGAAGGGGGAGCGACATGACTTGGACGTGTTCAGAATTCGACATTCGCCACAGTACAGGCACAGGAAATTTTTCTCAACTGTGATTATACTGCGGGAGGGTGGATCATTTATTTATAATAAAAAGCATAGTACCTTCTCAGCCATCAGATAAATATGATCTGAAACACACTACCTCTAACTCACTATCTCTAACTCACTATCTCTAACACACTATCTCTAACTCACTATCTCCAACTCACTATCTCTAACTCACTATCTCTAAAACACTATCTCTAACTCACTATCTCTAACTCACTATCTCTAACACACTATCTCTAACTCACTATCTCCAACTCACTAACTCAAACTCACTATCTCCACCTCACTATCTCTAGCACACTATCTCTAACTCACTATCTCTAACACACTATCTCTAACACACTATCTCTAACACACTATCTCCAACTCACTATCTCCAACTCACTATCTCCAACTCACTATCTCTAACTCACTATCTCTAACTCACTATCTCTAACTCACTATCTCCAACTCACTATCTCTAGCACACTATCTCTAACTCACTATCTCCAACTCACTAACTCTAACTCACTATCTCTAACTCACTATCTCTAACTCACTATCTCTAACTCACCATCTCCAACTTGTATGTATATTATGTATGCTGGATTATATGTCATGTATGTATATTATGTATGTGCTCCATTTATGTAGCTAGCAGCGTGTGGCAATGTTATTACCATATCCCACATGCCTAATTAATGTGCCTGGCGACGTATGGAAGCTGCTAATGTATCACTTGCCATACGTCGCCTATAGCAGTTGACAAGGAGCCTAGCCAGGGAGACCACTGCTCTCCTTTGTGTACATACTCTTATCCAGTAAACCGAACCTACAAAACTATACAGGTGTTTGTGTTCTCTCCTGTATATAGAACTTATTATTCAGAACCTAACATGGCGCAGTGATCCGATCTTACTGGATAATTACGAGTGATAGTGCAAAGTTTGTGGGGAAGCCGGCGTACGGACTCCTCTCTCGCTTGGGTCAACTCCCGCGCGTCATCCCTGCTCGAAGAATTTCGCAACTTTGAGCAGTGTCAGTGACAGTGATTTTCTGTGAAGTGTTTAGTGCATTGTGTGTTTCGTGCCATTCATGTGTGACCTTGTTCTAAAGGATTCCCAAGGTATACGGCACGTTCTGGGCATTTGTAAGGAGTAGAGTTCAGTGCACCCGTCTCTGACCGCGTTCTGAGGGTAACTGGGCTGACTGGGAGTCGCCGCGCCTCTCCCTCCACCCCCTCACAGCGCCGCCTCCACCCCCCCTCACAGCGCCGCCTCCACCCCCCCTCACAGCTGGGGCGAGACTCTCTACCCGCCCGGGACACCACACACACACGTACTAACACTCGCTGACCGCGCGGCTTCTTATATATATTTTATATATATAACCTACTTATCTGTGTATTTAATTAATTTTTGTCTGAAATCTTGTTGATACGACGGGCTGACCGGTCAACACTGATTTAAGACATAGTACACAGAGGAAGTAGTTATGTCTCACGCCTTACGTAGCCGTGGACCCAGCGTCTGGATGAGCCAGGCGGGTGATAGCCCCGCAGAGATGGATGACCAGGCCGGCCACGACGCTCCAGCCCCCACATCGCGCAGTCCCTCACCTCAATATTCAGCGTTGTCTCCCGAGATAATTGCTTTACTGAAGTTTATGAGAGATGAGAAACGCGAGGATGAAGCCCACAGACGTTTGGCGGATGAGCACAGAAGGCAAGCAGAGGCAGAACGAGACAACCAACGGAGATTGGAAGACAGTGAACGGTTTGAAGCCTTGATATCTCGCCTCACTGTTAACCAAGCCCCTGGCTCTAACACTGCCTCGGTACTGACTGGTTCAGATACCTCATCCATGCTTCCTTCACACCCCCCAGCCCCACCTAAAGCAGCAGCTCAAACGCCGCCCATCTTGAAGCCTGATGAGACTTTCCAGACTTTTCGTGAATGGCGGCGACGGTGGACTGATTATTCTACAATGGTGGATCTCCAGAGTTTGTCACAGCCTAAACAACTCATCCAGCTGCGTATGTGCCTGTCCTTGGAAATTCAGCGTGTCTTGGAACATACGTTGCAGGTACCCCCAACCTCTTTGCTGTCTGTAGAGGAGGTACTGGACGTTCTACAACGGCACATCAAAGGACAGCAGAATGAAGCTCTGCGCAGGAGGGAATTGTTTAGCTGCAGACAGATGGAGGGTGAGTCTTTTGATGCCTTTTACGTGCGTCTTAAGAGAGCCTCGGAAGAGGTAGATATATGTCCAGGCCACCACCAGCAGTGCGAGGAGACCCAGTTGAGGCAGGTGATCCTGATGGGTGTTAAGGACGAGGAACTTGTCCAACGCCTCACCTCCCTCGACTCTTCCTCTTCTCTTAAGGATGTGTTGACGATATGTCGCTCCTATGAGGCTGCCAGGTGTGCCACCTCTGCCATCCGTGCTCCCCCTACAGCTGTACGCGCTGTGTCCCGGTACAAGAAGGACAAGAAGTCTGTTCCTACGCCTTCGCCCACCACGTCCACGCCCGGTTTATTTTGCAACAACTGTGGTAAGCAGCACGGAACACAGGTGTGTCCAGCTGCTCAGTCTACCTGCAACAGTTGTGACCGTAAGGGCCACTGGTCACTCACAGTACGGTGCCCAGCCAAACGCGTCCAGTGCAATGTGTGTGGTCGTCTGGGCCACTATGACAAGTGTTGCCCTTCCAACAAACCCAAGGGACCGCGTCGGCGGAAGCTTCAGCCCCCTTCCACCAGAGAGGGCCGCCCACAGTCTTCCAATCAGAGGTACGACGACTCTTGACAACGCTCGAGCCACATTAGGAATGTGTGCTCCCCCCCGCGTCCCAGGACCAAAGTCCCCCAGTACATCAGCGTCATCGTGACCTACGGCGGTGTGTCATCCCGTCTTCAGATGTTGCCCGACACCGGCGCTGATGCTACAGTCATCGGTCCCCAGCATTTGCAATGCTTGGGGCTCTCTCCAAGTGATCTAGGACCGCCCCCCAAGGATCTCCGCTTTATGGCAGATGGTTCACAGATGACCCCGGCCCTAGGTTCACTCTATGCACACGTCACCTTTGGCAACAGGTCGTGTCAAGCCTGGATTGATGTGCATAATGGCGTCCCGACTCCTTTGCTGTCCTACAGACATTGCCAAGAGTTGGCCATCATCTCCCAGGACTTCCCAACACCGATTCTCGAGGTAAAACACGCCAACAGGGTGCACGAAGGGAGCAGCAACTACCCTGCTGCCGCCCTGCCCCTACCTCTGGCCAGTGACACCTCTCCTTCGGTAGTTGTCCCTGCTGCTTCAAGTCTCCACGCCTTGGCTCGCCTCCACGACAGTCACTGTGGAGCCGAGGCCACCAAACGGCGTGCAAGACAGACTGTGTTCCGGCCTGGCATCGACCCCGACATCTCCAATGCTGTCCGGGTGTGTAAGCCCCGCCGCGTATTACAACCCAGCCAGCAGCAGGAATCCTTTATGAGTGACGACAACCCCACCCGCCCCTTTGAGTCTGTGTCGGCCGACTTTTTCTGTGTGTCAGGAAAGTCCTTCCTCGTTATCGTCGACCGTCTCTCTGGTTGGCCGGTTGTCATCAAGTGCGGTAATGACACGACGTCTGCCGCCACCATCAGCAAGTTCCGCCACTACTTCCGTGACGTGGGCGTTCCTGTACGCCTGCGAACCGACGGAGGGCCTCAGTTCACAAGCCGGGACTTTGCTGCGTTCCTTGACCGATGGGGAGTCCGGCATGTGTTGTCATCGCCCCATTACCCGCAGTCCAACGGCCACGCTGAGGCTGCTGTCAAATCCCTGAAGCACCTCATCCTTAAGGTGGCCCCTTCTGGGAACATTGACTGCGAGGCCTTCGACAGGGGTCTTCTTGAACTCCGCAACACACCTAACTACACCGGACGCTCCCCTGCCCAGGTTTTGTATGGACGCCCCCTTCGTTCTTGTGTCCCTGCTCACCCTCAATCCTTCTCCAAGGAGTGGCAGGCCAAGACAGAGGATTGTGATCGCCGAGCCGCCGAACGTGTTCAGGACGTCGTCGCCCGCTACAATGACCACGCCCGTTCTCTCCCCAGGTTGAGTGTCGGCACCCAAGTCCGTGTTCAGGACCCGACCTCCCTACGTTGGGACAAAGTAGGCGTAGTCATGGGTCTCGGCAGGTCACGGGACTACCAGGTGCGGTTACCCAGTGGTCGTGTGTGGTGGAGGAACCGCCGTTTCCTCCGACCCGTAACAATGCCGTCTGCTGGCCCCGCCACCAGTGTTGAGTCCCATACCCTTCCCAGTGATGAAGTCCCTCGACGCTCAGAACGGATCCAAAAGAAAAGGTCCGCTCAAGACTTTGCTATGAGCGTATAGGGGGGAGGGAGGTGTATGTATATTATGTATGCTGGATTATATGTCATGTATGTATATTATGTATGTGCTCCATTTATGTAGCTAGCAGCGTGTGGCAATGTTATTACCATATCCCACATGACTAATTAATGTGCCTGGCGACGTATGGAAGCTGCTAATGTATCACTTGCCATACGTCGCCTATAACAGTTGACAAGGAGCCTAGCCAGGGAGACCACTGCTCTCCTTTGTGTACATACTCTAATCCAGTAAACCGAACCTACAAAACTATACAGGTGTTTGTGTTCTCTCCTGTATATAGAACTTATTATTCAGAACCTAACACAACTCACTATCTCTAACTCACTATCTCTAACACACTATCTCCAACTCACTATCTCCAACTCACTATCTCTACTCACTATCCCTAACTCACAATCTCTAACTCACTATCTCTAACTCACTATCTCTAACTCACTATCTCTACTCACTATATCTAACTCACTATCTCTAACTCACTATCTCTAACTCACTATCTCCAACACACTATCTCCAACACTATCTCTAACTCACTATCTCTAACTCACTATCTCCAACACACAATCTCCAACACACTATCTCCAAAACTATCTCCAACTCACTATCTCCAACATTATCTCCAACACTCTCTCTAACTCACTATCTCCAACACACTATCTCCAACATTATCTCCAACACTATCTCTAACTCACTATCTCTACTCACTAGCTCTAACACACTATCTCCAACTCACTATCTCCAACACTATCTCCAACACACTATCTCCAACACTATCTCCAACACACTATCTCCAACACTATCTCTAACTCACTATCTCCAACACACTATCTCCAACATTATCTCCAACACTATCTCTAAGTCACTATCTCTACTCACTACCTCTAACACACTATCTCCAACTCACTATCTCCAACACTATCTCCAACACACTATCTCTAACTCACTATCACTAACTCACTATCTCAACTCACTACCTCTAACACACTATCTCCAAAACTATCTCTAACTCACTATCTCTTCTCACTACCTCCAACACACTATCTCCAACACTATCTCTAACTCACTATCTCCAACACACTATCTCCAACACTATCTCCAACACACTATCTCCAACCCTATCTCCAACTCACTATCTCCAACATTATCTCCAACACTATCTCTAACTCACTATCTCCAACACACTATCTCCAACATTATCTCCAACACTATCTCTAACTCACTATCTCCAACTCACTATCTCCAACACACTATCTCCAACAATATCTCCAACACTATCTCTAACTCACTATCTCAAACACACTATCTCCAACTCACTATCTCTAACTCACTATCTCTACTCACTACCTCTAACACACTATCTCCAACACTATCTCTAACTCACTATCTCTAACTCACTATCTCTAACACACTATCTCCACTTCACTATCTTTAACTCACTATCTCCAACACACTATCTCCAACATTATCTCCTACACTATCTCTAACTCACTATCTCTAACACACTATCTCCAACTCACTATCTCTAACTCACTATCTCTACTCACTACCTCTAACTCACTATCCCTAACTCACTATCTCTAACTCACTATCTCTAACTCACTATCTCCAACTCACTATCTCTAACACAATATCTCTAACTCACTGTCCCTAACTCACTATCTCTAACACACTATCTCTAACTCACTATCTCTAACTCACTATCTCTAACACACTATCTCTAACTCACTATCTCCAACTCACTATCTCTAACTCACTATCTCTAACACACTATCTCTAACTCACTATCTCTAACTCACTATCTCTAACACACTATCTCTAACTCACTATCTCCAACTCACTAAATCAAACTCACTATCTCCAACTCACTATCTCTAACACACTATCTCTAACTCACTATCTCTAACTCACTATCTCTAACACACTATCTCTAACACACTATCTCTAACTCACTATCTCTAACACACTATCTCTAACTCACTATCTCCAACTCACTATCTCCAACTCACTATCTCTAACTCACTATCTCTAACTCACTATCTCTAACTCACTATCTCTAACTCACTATCTCCAACTCACTATCTCTAACTCACTATCTCTAACTCACTATCTCCAACTCACTATCTCAAACTCACTATCTCTAACTCACTATCTCTAACTCACTATCTCCAACTCACTATCTCCAACTCACTATCTCCAACTCACTATCTCTAACACACTATCTCCAACTCACTATCTCCAACTCACTATCTCTACTCACTATCCCTAACTCACTATCTCTAACTCACTATCTCTAACTCACTATCTCTAACACACTATCTCTAACACACTATCTCTAACTCACTATCTCTAACACACTATCTCTAACTCACTATCTCCAACTCACTATCTCCAACTCACTATCTCTAACTCACTATCTCTAACTCACTATCTCTAACTCACTATCTCCAACTCACTATCTCTAGCACACTATCTCTAACTCACTATCTCCAACTCACTAACTAAAACTCACTATCTCTAACTCACTATCTCTAACTCACTATCTCTAACTCACTATCTCCAACTCACTATCTCCAACTCACTATCTCTAACTCACTATCTCTAACACACTATCTCCAACTCACTATCTCCAACTCACTATCTCTACTCACTATCCCTAACTCACTATCTCTAACTCACTATCTCTAACTCACTATCTCTAACTCACTATCTCTAACTCACTATCTCTAACTCACTATCTCTAACTCACTATCTCCAACACACTATCTCCAACACTATCTCTAACTCACTATCTCTAACTCACTATCTCCAACACACTATCTCCAACACACTATCTCCAAAACTATCTCCAACTCACTATCTCCAACATTATCTCCAACACTATCTCTAACTCACTATCTCCAACACACTATCTCCAACATTATCTCCAACACTATCTCTAACTCACTATCTCTACTCACTATCTCTAACACACTATCTCCAACTCACTATCTCCAACACTATCTCCAACACACTATCTCCAACACTATCTCCAACACACTATCTCCAACACTATCTCTAACTCACTATCTCCAACACACTATCTCCAACACTATCTCCAACACTATCTCTAACTCACTATCTCTACTCACTACCTCTAACACACTATCTCCAACTCACTATCTCCAACACTATCTCCAACACACTATCTCCAACTCACTATCTCCAACATTATCTCCAACACTATCTCTAACTCACTATCTCTAACACACTATCTCCAACTCACTATCTCCAACACTATCTCTAACTCACTATCTCTACTCACTACCTCTAACACACTATCTCCAACACTATCTCCAACTCACTATCTCTACTCACAACCTCCAACACACTATCTCCAACACTATCTCTAACTCACTATCTCCAACACACTATCTCCAACACTATCTCCAACACACTATCTCCAACCCTATCTCCAACTCACTATCTCCAACATTATCTCCAACACTATCTCTAACTCACTATCTCCAACACACTATCTCCAACATTATCTCCAACATTATCTCTAGCTCACTATCTCCAACTCACTATCTTCAACACACTATCTCCAACATTATCTCCAACACTATCTCTAACTCACTATCTCTAACACACTATCTCCAACTCACTATCTCTAACTCACTATCTCTAACTCACTATCTCTAACACACTATCTCCAACAGTATCTCTAACTCACTATCTCTAACTCACTATCTCTAACACACTATCTCCAACACTATCTCCAACACTATCTCTAACTCACTATCTCCAACTCACTATCTCCAACACACTATCTCCAACACTATCTCTAACTCACTATCTCTAACTCACTATCTCCAACACACTATCTCCAACATTATCTCCAACACTATCTCTAACTCACTATCTCCAACTCACTATCTCTAACTCACTATCTCTAACACACTATCTCTAACTCACTATCTCTAACACACTATCTCTAACTCACTATCTCCAACTCACTAACTCAAACTCACTATCTCCAACTCACTATCTCTAACACACTATCTCTAACTCACTATCTCTAACTCACTATCTCTAACTCACTATCTCTAACTCACTATCTCTAACACACTATCTCTAACTCACTATCTCTAACTCACTATCTCTAACACACTATCTCCAACTCACTATCTCTAACTCACTATCTCCAACTCACTATCTCCAACTCACTATCTCTAACTCACTATCTCTAACTCACTATCTCCAACTCACTATCTCTAACTCACTATCTCCAACTCACTATCTCTAACACACTATCTCTAACTCACTATCTCTAACTCACTATCTCTAACTCACTATCTCTAACTCACTATCTCTAACACACTATCTCTAACTCACTATCTCCAACTCACTATCTCTAACTCACTATCTCTAACTCACTATCTCTAACTCACTATCTCTAACTCACTATCTCTAACACACTATCTCTAAAACTATCTCTAACTCACTATCTCTAACTCACTATCTCTAACTCACTATCTCTAACTCACTATCTCTAACACACTATCTCTAACTCACTATCTCCAACTCACTATCTCTAACTCACTATCTCTAACTCACTATCTCTAACTCACTATCTCAACTCACTACCTCTAACACACTATCTCCAACACTATCTCTAACTCACTATCTCTAACTCACTATCTCCAACTCACTATCTCCAACACTATCTCTAACTCACTATCTCCAACACACTATCTCCAACACTATCTCCAACACACTATCTCCAACCACTATCTCCAACTCACTATCTCCAACATTATCTCCAAAACTATCTCTAACTCACTATCTCCAACACACTATCTCCAACATTATCTCCAACTCACTATCTCTAACACACTATCTCCAACTCACTATCTCTAACTCACTATCTCTACTCACTACCTCTAACACACTATCTCCAACACTATCTCTAACTCACTATCTCTAACTCACTATCTCTAACACACTATCTCCACTTCACTATCTTTAACTCACTATCTCCAACACACTATCTCCAACATTATCTCCTACACTATCTCTAACTCACTATCTCTACACACTATCTCCAACTCACTATCTCTAACTCACTATCTCTAACTCACTATCTCTAACTCACTATCTCTAACTCACTATCTCTAACTCACTATCTCTAACTCACTATCTCCAACTCACTATCTCTAACACACTATCTCTAACTCACTGTCCCTAACTCACTATCTCTAACACACTATCTCTAACTCACTATCTCTAACTCACTATCTCTAACACACTATCTCTAACTCACTATCTCCAACTCACTATCTCCAACTCACTATCTCTAACACACTATCTCTAACTCACTATCTCTAACTCACTATCTCTAACACACTATCTCTAACACACTATCTCTAACTCACTATCTCTAACACACTATCTCTAACTCACTATCTCCAACTCACTATCTCCAACTCACTATCTCTAACTCACTATCTCTAACTCACTATCTCTAACTCACTATCTCTAACTCACTATCTCCAACTCACTATCTCTAACACACTATCTCTAACTCACTATCTCCAACTCACTATCTCAAACTCACTATCTCTAACTCACTATCTCTAACTCACTATCTCTAACTCACTATCTCTAACACACTATCTCCAACTCACTATCTCCAACTCACTATCTCTACTCACTATCCCTAACTCACTATCTCTAACTCACTATCTCTAACTCACTATCTCTAACTCACTATCTCTACTCACTATCTCTAACTCACTATCTCTAACTCACTATCTCTAACTCACTATCTCCAACACACTATCTCCAACACTATCTCTAACTCACTATCTCTAACTCACTATCTCCAACACACTATCTCCAACACACTATCTCCAACACTATCTCCAACTCACTATCTCCAACATTATCTCCAACACTATCTCTAACTCACTATCTCCAACACACTATCTCCAACATTATCTCCAACACTATCTCTAACTCACTATCTCTACTCACTAGCTCTAACACACTATCTCCAACTCACTATCTCCAACACTATCTCCAACACACTATCTCCAACTCACTATCTCCAACACACTATCTCCAACACTATCTCTAACTCACTATCTCCAACACACTATCTCCACACTATCTCCAACACTATCTCTAAGTCACTATCTCTACTCACTACCTCTAACACACTATCTCCAACTCACTATCTCCAACACTATCTCCAACACACTATCTCCAACTCACTATCTCCAACATTATCTCCAACACTATCTCTAACTCACTATCTCTAACACACTATCTCCAACTCACTATCTCCAACACTATCTCTAACTCACTATCTCTACTCACTACCTCTAACACACTATCTCCAACACTATCTCTAACTCACTATCTCTACTCACTACCTCCAACACACTATCTCCAACACTATCTCTAACTCACTATCTCCAACACACTATCTCCAACACTATCTCCAACACACTATCTCCAACCCTATCTCCAACTCACTATCTCCAACATATCTCCAACACTATCTCTAACTCACTATCTCCAACACACTATCTCCAACATTATCTCCAACACTATCTCTAGCTCACTATCTCCAACTCACTATCTCAACACACTATCTCCAACATTATCTCCAACACTATCTCTAACTCACTATCTCTAACACACTATCTCCAACTCACTATCTTTAACTCACTATCTCTACTCACTACCTCTAACACACTATCTCCAACACTATCTCTAACTCACTATCTCTAACTCACTATCTCTAACACACTATCTCCAACATTATCTCCAACACTATCTCTAACTCACTATCTCCAACTCACTATCTCCAACACACTATCTCCAACACTGTCTCTAACTCACTATATGTAACTCACTATCTCCAACACACTATCTCCAACATTATCTCCAACACAATCTCTAACTCACTATCTCCAACTCACTATCTCTAACTCACTATCTCTAACACACTATCTCTAACTCACTATCTCTAACACACTATCTCTAACTCACTATCTCCAACTCACTATCTCCAACTCACTATCTCCAACTCACTATCTCTAACACACTATCTCTAACTCACTATCTCTAACTCACTATCTCTAACTCACTATCTCTAACTCACTATCTCTAACACACTATCTCTAACTCACTATCTCTAACTCACTATCTCTAACACACTATCTCCAACTCACTATCTCTAACTCACTATCTCCAACACACTATCTCCAACTCACTATCTCTACTCACTATCTCTAACTCACTATCTCCAACTCACTATCTCTAACTCACTATCTCCAACTCACTATCTCTAACACACTATCTCTAACTCACTATCTCTAACTCACTATCTCTAACACACTATCTCTAACTCACTATCTCCAACTCACTATCTCTAACTCACTATCTCTAACTCACTATCTCTAACTCACTATCTCTAACACACTATCTCTAACTCACTATCTCTAACTCACTATCTCTAACTCACTATCTCTAACTCACTATCTCTAACACACTATCTCTAACTCACTATCTCCAACTCACTATCTCTAACTCACTATCTCTAACACACTATCTCTAACTCACTATCTCTAACTCACTATCTCTAACACACAATCTCTAACTCACTATCTCCAACTCACTATCTCTAAATCCCTATCTCTAACACACTATCTCTAACTCACTATCTCTAACACACTATCTCTAACTCACTATCTCTAACTCACTATCTCTAACTCACTATCTCTAACTCACTATCTCTAACACACTATCTCCAACTCACTATCTTTAACTCACTATCTCCAACACACTATCTCCAACATTATCTCCAACACTATCTCTATCTCACTATCTCTAACACACTATCTCCAACTCACTATCTTTAACTCACTATCTCCAACACACTATCTCCAACATTATCTCCAACACTATCTCTATCTCACTATCTCTATCTCACTATCTCTAACTCACTATCTCCAACTCACTATCTCTAACTCACTATCTCCAACTCACTATCTCTAACACACTATCTCTAACTCACTATCTCTAACTCACTATCTCTAACTCACTATCTCTAACTCACTATCTCTAACTCACTATCTCTAACACACTATCTCTAACTCACTATCTCCAACTCACTATCTCTAACTCACTATCTCTAACACACTATCTCTAACTCACTATCTCTAACTCACTATCTCTAACACACTATCTCTAACTCACTATCTCCAACTCACTAACTCAAACTCACTATCTCCAACTCACTATCTCTAACACACTATCTCTAACTCACTATCTCTAACTCACTATCTCTAACACACTATCTCTAACACACTATCTCCAACTCACTATCTCTAACTCACTATCTCCAACACACTATCTCCAACTCACTATCTCTAACTCACTATCTCTAACTCACTATCTCCAACTCACTATCTCTAACTCACTATCTCCAACTCACTATCTCTAACACACTATCTCTAACTCACTATCTCTAACTCACTATCTCTAACACACTATCTCTAACTCACTATCTCCAACTCACTATCTCTAACTCACTATCTCTAACTCACTATCTCTAACTCACTATCTCTAGCACACTATCTCTAAAACTATCTCTAACTCACTATCTCTAACTCACTATCTCTAACTCACTATCTCTAACTCACTATCTCTAACACACTATCTCTAACTCACTATCTCCAACTCACTATCTCTAACTCACTATCTCTAACACACTATCTCTAACTCACTATCTCTAACTCACTATCTCTAACACACTATCTCTAACTCACTATCTCCAACTCACTATCTCTAACTCACTATCTCTAACACACTATCTCTAACTCACTATCTCTAACACACTATCTCTAACTCACTATCTCTAACTCACTATCTCTAACTCACTATCTCTAACTCACTATCTCTAACACACTATCTCCAACTCACTATCTCTAACTCACTATCTCCAACACACTATCTCCAACATTATCTCCAACACTATCTCTAACTCACTATCTCTAACACACTATCTCCAACTCACTATCTTTAACTCACTATCTCCAACACACTATCTCCAACATTATCTCCAACACTATCTCTATCTCACTATCTCTATCTCACTATCTCTAACTCACTATTTCCAACTCACTATCTCTAACTCACTATCTCCAGCTCACTATCTCTAACACACTATCTCTAACTCACTATCTCTAACTCACTATCTCTAACACACTATCTCTAACTCACTATCTCTAACTCACTATCTCTAACACACTATCTCCAACTCACTATCTCCAACTCACTATCTCTAACTCACTATCTCTAACACACTATCTCTAACTCACTATCTCTAACTCACTATCTCTAACACACTATCTCTAACTCACTATCTCCAACTCACTAACTCAAACTCACTATCTCCAACTCACTATCTCTAACACACTATCTCTAACTCACTATCTCTAACTCACTATCTCTAACTCACTATCTCTAACTCACTATCTCCAACTCACTATCTCAAACTCACTATCTCCAACTCACTATCTCTAACACACTATCTCTAACTCACTATCTCTAACTCACTATCTCTAACACACTATCTCTAACTCACTATCTCTAACTCACTATCTCTAACTCACTATCTCTAACTCACTATCTCTAACACACTATCTCTAACTCACTATCTCTAACTCACTATCTCTAACACACTATCTCTAACTCACTATCTCCAACTCACTATCTCAAACTCACTATCTCCAACTCACTATCTCTAACACACTATCTCTAACTCACTATCTCTAACTCACTATCTCTAACACACTATCTCCAACTCACTATCTCTAACTCACTATCTCTAACTCACTATCTCTAACTCACTATCTCTAACTCACTATCTCCAACTCACTATCTCTAACTCACTATCTCTAACTCACTATCTCTAACACACTATCTCTAACACACTATCTCTAACTCACTATCTCTAACACACTATCTCTAACTCACTATCTCTAACTCACTATCTCTAACACACTATCTCTAACACACTATCTCTAACACACTATCTCTAACTCACTATCTCTAACACACTATCTCTAACTCACTATCTCTAACTCACTATCTCCAACTCACTATCTCTAACTCACTATCTCCAACTCACTATCTCTAACACACTATCTCTAACTCACTATCTCTAACTCACTATCTCTAACACACTATCTCTAACTCACTATCTCTAACTCACTATCTCTAACACACTATCTCTAACTCACTATCTCCAACTCACTATCTCTAACTCACTATCTCTAACACACTATCTCTAACTCACTATCTCTAACTCACTATCTCTAGCACACTATCTCTAACTCACTATCTCCAACTCACTAACTCAAACTCACTATCTCCAACTCACTATCTCTAACTCACTATCTCTAACACACTACCTCTAACTCACTATCTTTAACTCACTATCTCTAACTCACTATCTCTAACTCACTATCTCTAACACACTATCTCCAACTCACTATCTCCAACACTATCTCCAACTCACTATCTCCAACTCACTATCTCCAACATTATCTCCAACACTATCTCTTGTCTCGGAAATATTATGTGTCGTAAAATAAATAAAAATCTGGAGGCAATTGCGTTTTTATTTTTATTATTATTTTTATTTTTATTATTATTTGTGTGTGTGTGTGTGTGTGTGTGTGTGTGTGTGTGTGTGTGTGTCGTCTTGAAATACGTACACAACACCAATACCTTCAGACAGCTGGGAAATAAATGGTGGAGTGAGTGAGTATATTCTCTCTCTCTCTTCTGCTCACCACCCCCCAATCACCACCACCTCCCACCCCTCCAATCACCACCACCACCCACCCCTCCAATCACCACCCCTAATCCCTTCCAATCACTTCACTTCTCCGCGGAACTTGCTGTAACTTGACCTTGATTTAACACGAAGCGTCAGTTAGTTAAATCCGCCTCGTATTCTGGAGACTGACATCAGGCCCCATTAAGCTGATTCAAATGACCATAACTAATCCCTTGACACTAATCTTATAGAGAACTAATTGAATATAATCATTTGTTTTATAATAATCTCCCTAATCATTTTATGGGGTGTAAAATATTTCGTCAACTATTAATTAAACCCAAAAATATAAAAATAGTTTTAATGAACAGGTTTGAGATTCATGGGTTTTTAAAAGTGTGGAGCGATGGAGGGAATAAAGGTATATTTGAGAGAGAGAGAGAGAGAGAGAGAGAGAGAGAGAGACGCGAAAGAAAGAAAGAGAGAAAGCGTCCACACAGACACCTCTCTCACTGTCTCTCTCACTAGTGATCACAAGGGGTTGCCACCTACTCAATTATTCAACTTTAAAGAGAATTTTAAACGCGTCTTTAGAGCCAAGATGAACAGTTCATTACATATGTAAGGGGGGTGGTCTGACGTCTCACTAACGGGGTCTTAAGGAGGAGGAGGAGGAAGAAGAAGAAGAAGAAGAAGAAGAAGAAGAAGATCATCACTTAAACAAACGAGACGACTTCGCTTTAACTTCTGCCTTCTCCTCACCATACTCTCACGATAAGGCAGAGTTAATGCTGCTATAACTCTCAGGGTCCTAAGGCCATAACAGACCCTGAGAATGGCCCCTCTTATGTCCCTTGAAAAATGACTAAACTTTGAAAAATTCTAGAAAAAAAGACTCGAGACTACTTTTTTTATGAATTTACTACAATATTTAAATTTATCCCGTTTAATTTTATGGTATTTAAGAGCCCCTGAAAAAAATTAAAAACTTAAAATTCTGAAATATGGAAAATCAGGGACATTTTTTCTCATAAGTTTACCATTTAAAATAACTTTACGAAATTCAAGGACATTAAAAACTTGTTATGATGTTAAAAAAATTATAAAACTAAAAATTGCGAAAAAATGGCAAAAAAATTTGGTATTTAATAAGTCTTCGGTACACAAGGAGGCAGCACCATGGCCCGACACTGAACTCGACCACCAGCACCATGGCCCGACACTGTACTCGACCACCAGCACCATGGCCCGACACTGTACTCGACCACCAGCACCATGGCCCGACACTGTACTCGACCACCAGCACCATGGCCCGACACTGTACTCGACCACCAGCACCATGGCCCGACACTGTACTCGACCACCAGCACCATGGCCCGACACTGTACTCGACCACCAGCACCATGGCCCGACACTGAACTCGACCACCAGCACCATGGCCCGACACTGTACTCGACCACCAGCACCATGGCCCGACACTGTACTCGACCACCAGCACCATGGCCCGACACTGTACTCGACCACCAGCACCATGGCCCGACACTGTACTCGACCACCAGCACCATGGCCCGACACTGTACTCGACCACCAGCACCATGGCCCGACACTGTACTCGACCACCAGCACCATGGCCCGACACTGTACTCGACCACCAGCACCATGGCCCGACACTGTACTCGACCACCAGCACCATGGCCCGACACTGTACTCGACCACCAGCACCATGGCCCGACACTGTACTCGACCACCAGCACCATGGCCCGACACTGTACTCGACCACCAGCACCATGGCCCGACACTGTACTCGACCACCAGCACCATGGCCCGACACTGTACTCGACCACCAGCACCATGGCCCGACACTGTACTCGACCACCAGCACCATGGCCCGACACTGTACTCGACCACCAGCACATGGCCCGACACTGTACTCGACCACCAGCACCATGGCCCGACACTGTACTCGACCACCAGCACCATGGCCCGACACTGTACTCGACCACCAGCACCATGGCCCGACACTGTACTCGACCACCAGCACCATGGCCCGACACTGTACTCGACCACCAGCACCATGGCCCGACACTGTACTCGGCCACCTTTACTTCCTCAACTGTAACGTCAAGTACCTGTTAACACCTGGGTCGACCTGGAGGTGCCCCGGGATCGAACCGGCGAGACTTAGTATTGGACAAGGCTTAGGGCAAGGATTAAGGAAAAGATTAGGATAAGGATTAAGGCGAGGATTAGGGCAAGGATTAGGACAAGGATTAGGGCAAGGATTAGGGCAAGGATTAGGACAAGGATTAGGGCAAGGATTAAGGCAAGGATTAGGGCAAGGATTAGGGCAAGGATTAGGGCAAGGATTAGGGCAAGGATTAGGACAAGGATTAGGGCAAGAACACCTATATACGATAATTTTAGACAATCACGAGGAAGAGGAGGAGCAGACGCTAATAAAGAAGGAAGAAGAGAAAGTTAGGTGAAAGAAGGAAAGAACGCGGGAAGGAACGATGATCTGGGTAGTTAAAGTGAGTGAATTACGTGGATGTGTAGTTAGGGTGAAATTAAGATCGTGAGGCGTGTGTGTGTGTGTGTGTGTGTGTGTGTGTGTGTGTGTGCGCGCGCGAAATGATAAGTGTGTGAATAAATATTATCTCTCTCTCTCTCTTTCTTTCTTTCTCTCTCTCTCTCTCTCTCTCTCTCTCTCTCTCTCTCTCTCTCTCTCTCTCCTCAGTTATGCATGACCTAAAACTCCTCATCGACGGGTAAGGCTTCAACTTAATTGGCCAACTTAGGAACTCACTAATTAGTGCAAATTTCAACTCATTATAGACCTTACAGTACCTTGTAATAAGGACATAACGAGCCAATTAACAACAAATTCTCCAAGTGGTAGTTTTGCATCGAGAAAATATGCCAATAATGTTGCATCAATAAAGTCAACTGTCAATTATGCAACAAGATATGGTTTGGTTAGGTTAGGTTAGGTTAGGTTAGGTAAGAATGAAATAGGTAGAGAGAGGTTAGGTTAAGTACAGTATTTATCAAAACATATTGCAATATTTCTCAACAGCCAGAATTGCAACAGATATCAACACATAGTCGTATCACCATGTTGCAACACCTGACACTACATCAACTCTCCCTGATAATAATAAATGCCTGAACACATTACAACACTTACGATATAAAAGAAACTAATGACGAGAACTGTATTACTTCAGGCTTACATTGGCCCGGCTTATACAGTGGGTCCGTGTTAATAGCCGTTTTATCATTCTGCAGCATTGAAAATTTTAAAATGACAATCAACTGAAATTACAATGAGTTTTACACATTGACAATTACGAGCAATTTTGTTCATTATCATTACTTAAAGTTACAAAGGAAATCAATGGACAAAAATGTGACAAATTACCCGAAAGTGATTAGCAATTAGCAACAATTTCTGGCAATTTGCAATACTAAAAAATTGCCAAAGGTACATCAGTGAAAAATTGGAATAAATTAAGAAAAAGTTCATAAATTATCGCTCGTTTGACAAAAAATTAAGAGACAAAATGAACTGGCCACTGACTGACATAAACAGACTGCATAACTCACACAGGGTAAATCGTTCATCAGTCAGATCAGAAGAGGCTGCTGCTGAACTGACCAAAGGTAAATATTCCACTAAAATTTACATATTGGTTCGTGTGTTTTATTTTGCTTACGTGATGAACAATGAAGAACAGTTAAAAATATTAATGTTATTCATGATGTTATTATTGCTTTAAATTCATACTTATATAATGTGTTGTTGTTTTTATATTATGACTAAAAGCTTTGGTGTGTGTGTGTGTGTGTGTGTGTGTGTGTGTGTGATAAATATACAGACACACACACACACACACACACACACACACACACACACACAAGAGAAAAAAGTCAGAGGAAATTTTTCACTCTCATATTTCCATCGACAACAAAACACCTGTGATTAACGAAGACAGGTGTCAGAGTGCACCTGTTGTAACACCTTCCTAGATGTTAATTGCCTGCCCTATGAGAGTAATGAATGGCTTTCTTCCTGCTGTACTGGCTGAAGAGTGAGAGAGAGTGAGAGAGAGGGAGAGGGAGGGAGAGGAAGAAGAAGGGAGAGGAATATGGAGGGAGAGAGAGTGAGAGGGATGGAGAGAGAGAGGTAGGATCATGGTACTGGCTTAGGGAAGAAAAGTGAGAGTGAGGGAGGGCGAGGTGAGTGATGATACTGGCTTAGAGAGAGAGAGAGAGAGAGAGAGAGAGAGAGAGAGAGAGAGAGAGAGAGAGCAGGTACATAAACGTATAATGTTTTTTCTGACCAGGTAAAATGGTGTATGATAATGACTTCCTCATCCAGATTGACATACCATAAACTGACAGAGCTTAACACGCTGGCCACTAAGAGAACACCACACAACGGCCACTCAGGGAGCATAACACACCACACCGGCCACTCAGGGAGCATAACACACCACGCCGGCCACTCAGAGAGCATAACACACCACACCGGCCACTCAGGGAGCATAACACACCACGCCGGCCACTCAGAGAGCATAACACACCACGCCGGCCACTCAGAGAGCATAACACACCACGCCGGCCACTCAGGGAGCATAACACACCACGCCGGCCACTCAGGGAGCATAACACACCACACCGGCCACTCAGGGAGCATAACACACCACGCCGGCCACTCAGAGAGCATAACACACTACGCCGGCCACTCAAGGAGCATATACGTATCCCTCCCAACCTAAAGTAAATAACACAATAAATTAGCCACAAGAAAAGGGAAAATAATGGAGTGGAAGAGAAATAAACCAATTACCGAGGCCATGTGAGTAGGGCGGCCACTGTGTTGCAGCTCTAACCAGTACAGGTGTCTATATCTACGTGTATAACTACCTATATCTACCTGTATAAACTACCTATATATACTACGAACGTCAATCATCAATAGGTATATATATGGCGCTACAATCGGATGCCATTTACTGTAGTTTGGTATAATTGGGACTTTGTGTGATTAGCAAAGAGAGAGAGAGAGAGAGAGAGAGAGAGAGAGAGAAGTTATGTCTCTTACCCTCCTCGTCTCTTGCGATGAGCTGTTGTGGCCAGTTACGATATGCTCTCTCTCTCTCTCTCTCTCTCTCTCTCTCTCTCTCTCTCTCTCTCTCTCTCGAACACACGACCAATATTGTCAACACAATACTACCATACTACAACCACCACCACATCACCATCATCACCACACCACTATATCACTACACCACAATCACCACACCACACCACACCACACCACACTACACCACACCACACCACACAGCACTATACCACACCACACCACTACACCACGACACACCACACCACACTACATCACACCACCACAATACACCACACAGCACTATACCACACCACACCACACCATTACACCACGACACACCATACCACACCACACCACACTACACCACACCACACTACACCACACCACCACAATACACCACACAGCACTCTACCACACCACACCACACCACTACACCACGACACACCACACCACACTACATCACACCACCACAATACACCACACAGCACTATACCACACCACACCACACCACTACACCACGACACACCATATCACACCACACCACACTACACCACACCACAACACACCACACAGCACTATACCACACCACACCACGACACAACACCACAACAGAAGGTCTTGTGTAGAGAGCAACTTAACCCACACAACTTAAAAGTGAGTTAACCAGTGTACCTTAGTGTCCATACCTGTTGATCACTGTCTGTCTGTTTGTCTGTCTATTTATGCCTCCCTATCGCTGGTTCTGTCGGTATATCTGTCTGTCTTAGTTAACAATATCTCCCTCTCCCTCTCTCTCTGTAAGGTGGCTCTCGCTATTTTGGGAACACTGTCAGATAAACAAGATAAGAACATAAGAACATAAGAACATAAGAATGGAGGAAACTGCAGCGGGCCTATTGGCCCATACTGGGCAGTCCCGTTTACACCCAACCCCTATTGCTCATATAAGCATCCAACCTATGTTTGAAGCTATCCAGCGTATTCGAGTTAATGATGATATTTGGTAACTTGTTCCACTCATCCACTACTCTGTTTCTAAACCAGTGTTTACCTATTTCACGCCTAAATCTAAATTTGTCTAATTTAAAACCATTGTTACTGGACTGATTATTAACACAGTATTGTAAGATCTTATTTTACCCGAAGAAGTAAACTCCATGTCAGAACATACATCTCTTGCCTCACACCACCAGAACGACCCCATCAGGAGACCCATCAGGAAACACAAACCAGGAAGCCCATTAGATATACCCTTCACTCATCAGGATAGACCATCAGAACGAACCCATTAGGATATAACGGCAGCACCTGGGGTAATAATCATCTTTGTTCGTTGCAATAACTAATGCAGGGACACTAAAACACCGTTCCTCCTCCTCCTCCATTCTTCCTTCCTCCTCCTCCTCCTCCTTTCTCTCCCTCCTCCATTTTCATCTCCCTTCTCCTCACACCTCCCTCACTCCAATCTATCTTTACCTTAACCTCTCTACTCTTACTCCTCACCGCCCCTACCTCACCTTCTTCCTCACTCCTTCCTTCCTTCCTTCCCTCCTTCCTTCCTTCCTTCCTTCCCTCACTACTTCACTACTTCTTCTCTCATTCCATCACCTCTTCTCCCCCCCTGCTTTCAACTCTCCTCTCAGCTCGCTCATCCATTTTCCTTTTCCTCCTGTCCTTCTATCTTCTCTCTCCTCCTCTCTTCCATCCTCCCTCTCCTTCTGCCCTCCTTCTCCTCCTCTCCTCCATTTTCCCTCTCCTCCTCTCCCCCATCCCCCCTCTCCACCTCTCCCCCATCCCCCCTCTCCTCCTCTCTTCCATCCTCCCTCTCCTTCTCTCTTCCATCCCCCCTCTTCCTCTCCCCTTGCCCACACATACAACAGGTGAGGATGACATAACGACCACCACCGTAACGACACACATCCTGTTGAAGCTGACACGTACAGGGCAGGAAGGAGAGCGAGGGGAACAGGGTGGAAAGAGATGAGGAAGGGGGAGAGGAGGGGGAAGAAGAAGGGAAGGGCTGAGAGAGGAGGGGGGAGGGTCGAGAGGAGAAGGGAACGGGAGAGGAGGAAATGGGAGGAGGAGGATGGGAATGGGAGAGCAGGATGAGGGAAAGGGCGATAGGAGGAAGGGAAGAGAAGAGAGGGAGGAGGAAAGGGAGAGAAGAGGAGGAGGAAGGGAAAAGAAGAGGAGGAGTAAGAGAATGGGAGAGGAGGAGGAACGGTGTACAAGTAATAGACGTCAGCACAATGAACAGATGACGTCATGCGCTGTAATGATGGTACACATTGTGATGGTTGTCTAGTAACACCTCTGTATGAGTGAGTGTCTGTCTCTCTGTCTACCTGTCTCTCTGTCTACCTCTCTCTCTGATCTGTGATGAGCTGTTCCCTCCAATCACCACTACACTCACCCCCACCCTTTCTTCCTTCAGTACTACCCCATCCTCCTTCACCGCCTCCCCACGTCCTCCGTCAGGGTGGCGGATGTCAGCGGCAGAAGGCTCTTCAGGTGACCGCCAGGAGCATCACAGTCAACCCGCCCTCACTCACTCACTTACTCACTCACTCATTCATTCAAGCTTTAACTCACTCACTCACTGTTCTATCTCATCCCCGAGGAGAGTGTAACACTACTACTACTACTACTACTACTACTACTACTTCGTCAAAAATGTGGGTAATGACCACTATTTTCCTGGATGGTTTCGTAAGTAATGTGAAAGTAAGAGTGGGCGTAAAGGTGAGAGGTGACATGTGAAAGGTGAGGGGTGAGAGAAGAGAGGATGTGAGATGTGAGACAATAAAGAGACGTAAGCAAGGAGAAAGTAACACAGGTGGATTGAGACGTAGAGAAAGTGAAAGTAACACAGGTGGATTGAGACGTAGAGAAAGTGAAAGTAACACATGTGGATTGAGACGTAACAACAGGTAGTAGTGAATAAAGGTAACAGCAAGTGAAGGCAGAGTATAACACCTATATACATACATATACAGTATACATATACACATCAGCATATAAATATAGACTATAACGTAACAGAACGACCCACATGCAGTCACTTCCAGCCATTGAAGGATTTTTTCTTTTAATTCTTTTGTAATCGCTTAATCCCATGCCGGGGGAATTATTGGTTAAGGTATAATAGGATTATTGGATTATACAAACGTTAGGAAAAGAGAAAGAGAGAAGAAAGAGAGAGAAAGAGCACAGAGGGGAAAAACCTCTCCCTCACTTCTCCCTCTCTACTACCTCTCCAACCTCAGCTCCCTCCTCCCCCGCCCCCCATGGTGTCGGCTGTTATGACATTTGTGTTGATGATAGTGAGATCCTGTTGACGATATCATTGTGTTGGGGTACAGTTTAACGAGCGACACACACACACAGGGAGCCATACATACATACAGTACATACATACATACATACATACATACATACATACATACTTTTTTACGGGCATTAGCCCACCTGGGCACAGGTCATTTTTAATGACCCACATCAAGGCCTGGGGGGCGAAAATATAATAAGACAATAATGATAATATCGATAATAATAATGTAATAATAATAATAATATTAATTATGGAGGGTAGTACCGTTAACCTGGATGGATGATGCAGGTGTGTCTGAATCAGGGGCAGGTTGAAAGACAATCTGAGTCTTACATACATTCACCTCAAAGCCGAAGTGTGCATATGCGTCTGCGTAGGTGTTCAGGATCTCCTGTAGGTCGTGCTCAGTATGAACAAAAGGAGGAAGTCGTCTGCGCACACACACACACACACACACACACACACACACACACACACACACACACACGTCAGAACTCAAGAAGGAATAAGCAAAATATTTTAAATAGTACTCTCAGTTGCCATCCGCTTAACGTACACATCCTGAGGTAACGTCTGCGTACATCTGCATAACGTACAGGTGTTTGGGAAAGCATCAAGTACAGTACAGTACGTTAAACGGACACTGACTGTTTATAAAAAAAATATTGTCTAAAATTAAAATAAAATATTATATCCGGTGTTGTGAGTTTTTATGAGTAATATTTTACGTGTTGCCGTCAAAGTGATTACACTCCATTGAGAGGCAAAACACCCCCCCCCCCTCCCCTGACACGAAACCCAAATTTTAACCTAAAACTGTTGGTTGTGTTAGGTTAGGTTATATTCTGGATCTGAGAATATAGACGACTTCTCTGTTAACCTAATCTGATTTAAACTAGCCGAACCTAACTTAACTTAACCAAACCTAAATTAAACTTGACCTAACCTAACTTAAACAAATTTGACCTGATCAAACTTGCCCTCACCTGACCTAACCTAACCTATCCCAACCGCATAACTTTGGCTCAAATCCTCTTCTTCCAACAACCTAACACACACACACACACACACACACACACACACACACACACACACACCATCCTCGTCATCGCCACCTCCTGCCGCCAGCAGCCCCCCACACACCTCGCGCAGTCCGCCACTACAACAAAATTCAGCCCATAAGAGCCCGCACCGATAGATATAAGAATAGCACCATCCCATCTATTGTTAAAATAATAACCAGCTCCTGATTTATGTACTGTACAGCCCTGTAAATGTATTCAACGCATATTATTATGTCTAAATCAAATGTAAGTCTGTGTATTTTCAACCACCGGCTGCAACTCTATTAATAAACCGTCTATTATTATTATTATTATTATATTATTACACACACACACTACAACCCCCCCCCCCCACACATAATACACCCCTCATACACACACACACTACATCCCCACACACATACTACACCTCCCACACACACACACTACATCCCCCCCCACACACACACACACTACATCCCCCCCCACACACATACTACACTCCCCACACACACTACACCCCCACACACACACTACAACCCCCCACACATAATACACCCCTCACAC
>CAUDMG010001459.1:280000-297500 GCA_958450375.1 Homarus gammarus
GGGAGAGGAGTAAGGACGAGGAGAAGAAGAACATTAAGAGGAAGAGAAGGAGAGTAAGGGGAAGAAGGAGGGGAAGAGTCAGGAGGAGGAGCATGAAGAAGCGGAAGAGACTAGAGAGGAAGAAGAAGTGGGAGGAGAAGGAAGAGGAAGCGGGAGGAGAAGGAGGATGAAGCGGGAGGAGGAGATTACATTAAGAGATCTTTACAGTGTGATTACTTGTATAAAAAGGTCCCCCCCCCTCCCTTTTCTCCCACCCCAACCCCCCCCTATACCCTCACCCCCCCTTTACCCTCACCCCCCCTCCCACTCACCCCCCTTTACCCTCACCCCCCTCCCCCTCACCCCAAATATTTACAAGGGAGTTTAAGCGTAATAAAATAGCCCCCCCCCCCTCCTCGTCCTCCTCCTCCCCCCTCCCTCCCTCCATCCCCCTCTCCCCTACTCCTCCAATCCCAACTCCAACACCCCCTACCCCCCACCTCCCCCACAATTGACTAGGTAAGAGGCATATAAAAGGGATTTAACCGGAGCGAAAACGAACCCTCTCCCCTTCCCCTCTCATCCCCACTCATCCCCACTCTCACTTTCCTACACCCCCCTAATTTAATCTACTTCCCCCTACCTCACCCCCGATTTATTATTTCAAGGGAATTAAAAGAAGCTTAGCCAAATAAAACATTTCCCCCTCCCCCTCCTCTCTAACCCCTCCCTCTCCCCCTCCTCTCTAACCCCTCCCTCTCCCCTTCTTCTCTAACCCCTTCCCCTTCTCTCTAGCCCTCCTCCTCCACTCCCTCCACCCCACCCAGTTTCCCCGGATTAACTAATTAAAGAAGCATTTAAAAATGAACTTAACCTCATCCCCTCCCCCCTCCCCCCTACATGTTCCCCTCCCCCCTCCCCGTTCTCCTACTTCATCTCTCCCTCTCCTCCCTTCCTATAAATCCCTCCTCCGCCTTCCATCCTTAATCCTACCCTTCCATTTCTCCCATTTCCCATCCCCCAACCTTCCCTCTCCATCCTACCCCCCCTCACTCTTTACATTCCTACCTACTCCCATCCCTCCCCCTCCTATCTAAACCCAACCAATCCCCCATCCACCCTCCTCATCCCCATCCCCATCCCTCAACCCCCCCTCCTCCCCCAATTGACTGCTGGTGGGTTGAGCCGTACATACCCCCTCCTTCCCCCGACACACACAGTCAGTTTATCCACTTTTGTACAATTTGTCGAGGCGGTAAACCCTGTTATATCTGTACCGTGTTGTGTTTGTGTTGCGGGACACCTGTTGATGTTCGTGCTTGTGGCCGAGTGTGTGTGTGTAGGGGTACAAGGTATATATGGACCGGATATAAATAAATTAATGGAGATAACTCTATTGACCCCTTGTGTCCGGGGGGGTGGGAGGGTGATCTTTCTGCGCTAAATAAAACCGTCTTGGATTTATAAAAAAAAATCATTGAATAAACAAATTAACAAAAAAACGTAAAATTCCAACTTCTATTGAGAGAGAGAGAGAGAGAGAGAGAGAGAGAGAGAGAGAGAGAGAGAGAGAGAGAGAGAGAGAACCATGAATTAAATAAATAAACAAATTACATGCCAAACAACAGCTTGCCACACCCTATCATGACCTCTCATCATAGACTGATAAACAAGTAGACAAAGACACACACACACACACACAGCATCCAAAGGTCATATCCCCTCTAGGGTGACGAACAAACCCTCCGTACCCACTCTCAGCTGGCAATAAAACAACAAGCAAAAACATTTAAATATAGATGGATAAAACTAAATAAAACATGTAGTTTTTCTCAATTCACAGATAGCGGCGACAAGCAGAAAAAAGTTGAAACTCCCTGCTGTGTGATTGAAGTGGTGGTGGGTGTGTTGGTAGAGAGAGGTTGGTGGTAGGGACTGATTGGTACTGTGGTGGTGGTAGAGGGTGGTTAGAGAGGGGGTGGTTAGAGAGGGGGTGGTGGTTCGGGGCTAGTTGGGTATATGGGGTGGTGGTTAAGTTGGTAGTGGTGGTAGTAGTCATTGTGGTGGTAGGATGTGGTGGTAGTGGTGATTGTGGTAGGAGGTGATGGTGGTGGTAGGAGGTGGTCAGGGCTGGTGGCAGTTGTCGTCGGGAAAGTTAGTGGTCGTTGATGGTGGAAAATCTGACTCGTAATAAAAACTAAACCCGTTAAATAAATTACACAAACAGAACCTCAGTTAAACGTATCGACAAATTGACAAACTAACTCGTATTTGATATCCTGGTCCTATAAAATCTACTTTCTTCACAATTTCCAAAACGGTCCTGAAATCTGGAAAAATCTGACGTGTGGATTTTTACTACCTCTGGCGTTCGTTTCTTGGGACCGGATTTCCAGCTGTTATTATTGCTTTTGTTTTATCCTTATTTCTGACGCACTCAGTCCCAGGGAGACGCAGCAGACACGGGAAGAACAACAACTCAGTATCCTCAACAATTCAAGGCGATTCGATTAGGTTTCAGAGTTCGGATCCCGCGAGAGTCCTCCACATCGACTCAATTTGAGCACCACCAACGATGCGCAGATGTTTTCTTTTATATCTCTCTCTCTCCTTCTTGTGATGGTTTGGGACTTATACTTCTCGCCTCACATTCAACGATGCGTAGATTTTTTTTCTTTCTTTTCTCTATTATTTTTATAATCTAGAAGTTATAATTAGCCAAGTATTTACTGTGAGGGTTAGTGAGAGCAGGACCGTATAGTTTCGAAGGGGGGTTTCAATACCCTAATAAATGAGTCAAGAGAGGGTCGTGCCAAATAATTTATCATCTGATTCTTCTCTCTACATCTAAAACGTCTTCCGGGACCACTGAATCCTTTTAACTTTTACCTCAGGGACAGGGTAACAGAGGGAGGGGGTAAATTCACTGGCTTGTCGAGATTTCCTGACGGGGGTGTGTAAGAGCACCACAAATTCACCACGAAGCCTCACACATATGTCATGAAGCATCGTACACATAACATGAAGCTTCCTCCACATAGTATGAAGCAGTGTTTTCCTCTTGTGATTTAATAATACACTGTGTAAGGTTTCACTGCACCAATGTTTTTGTTTTCTCTCCTCCCTTATTGTGTCTCTTTTGTGTTTACTCTTTTAATAAATACCTACCAATGTGTGTGTGTGTATGTCAGCTCCATAGATAAGAGTAACTCATCGTACTTTATTGTTAGCATTAAATGTTAAACAATATAGTGTAGCGCTGGAGGACAATAATCGTCAATATGCCTCACCTGACACACACACACACTCACCTACACACACACACTTACCTGACACACACTCACACACTCACCTACACACACACACTTACCTGACACACACACACACACTCACCTACACACACTTACCAGACACATACACACACTCACCTACACACACTTAGCACACACACACACACTCACCTACACACACTTACCAGACACATACACACACTCACCTACACACACTTACCAGACACACATACACACACACACACACACACTTACCTGAAACACACACACACTCACCTACACACACACACTTACCTGACACACACACACACACTCACCTACACACACTTACCAGACACATACACACACTCACCTACACACACTTAGCACACACACACACACTCACCTACACACACTTACCAGACACATACACACACTCACCTACACACACTTAGCACACACACACACACTCACCTACACACACTTAGCACACACAAACACACTCACCTACACACACTTACCTGACACACACACACACTCACCTACACACACACTTACCTGACACACACACACAAACACACTCACCTACACACACTTACCAGACACACACACACACTCACCTACACACACTTACCTGACACACACACACACTCACCTACACACACTTAGCACACACACACACACTCACCTACACACACTTACCAGACACATACACACTCACCTACACACACACTTACCTGACACACACACACACTCACCTACACACACTTACCAGACACACACACACACTCACCTACACACACACTCACACACACACACACTCACCTACACACACTTAGCACACACACACACACTCACCTACACACACACTTACCAGACACACACACACACTCACCTACACACACTTACCAGACACACACACACACACACACACACACACACACACACACACTTACCTGACACACACACACACTCACCTACACTTACCTGACATACACACACACTCACCCACACACACTTACCAGACACACACACACACTCACCTACACTTACCTGACACACACACACACTCACCCACACACACTTACCAGACACACACACACACTCACCTACACACACTTACCTGACACACACACACACTCACCTACACTTACCTGACACACACACACACTCACCCACACACACTTACCAGACACACACACACACTCACCTACACACACTTACCAGACACACACACACACTCACCTACACAAACTTGCCTGACACACACACACACTCACCTACACACACTTACCTGACACACACACACACACTCACCTACACACACTTAGCACACACACACACACTCACACACACACACACACTCACCTACACACACTTACCTGACACACACACACACTCACCTAAACACACTTACCAGACACATACACACACACTCACCTACACACACTTACCAGATACATACACACACTCACCTACACACACTTACCTGACACACACACACACACTCACCTACACACACTTACCAGACACATACACACACTCACCTACACACACTTAGCACGCACACACACACTCACACACACACACACTCACCTACACACACTTACCTGACACACACACACACTCACCTACACACACACTTACCTGACACACACACACACTCACCTACACACACTTACCAGACACACACACACACTCACCTACACACACTTACCAGACACACACACACACACACACACACACACTTACCTGACACACACACACACTCACCTACACACACACTTACCTGACACACACACACACTCACCTACACACACTTACCAGACACACACACACACTCACCCACACACACTTACCAGACACACACACACACACACACACACACACGTCATCGTCTACATATATATTTTGGTTTCGTTTCTAGTCTTCAAGTTTCAGAATGTTGTTTTCCGTATCGCTATCGTTAATATTCGGTAAGAGTTATAGTTCCCTTCATAAAACATTAAACAAACTTAATACTCCATCAAGAAATTCCAGGATGACTGTTGACTTAATATCCGTGACGGGAAGAGATACATCACTGACGTGTCTGATGATGTAGTGTTAATTAATTATTCACGGTGGTTGGGCCATTAGGTCGTGTGTGGCCATGTGTTAGCCCTCTCCTCCGGGTATGGAAAAAGAGGGCCACTACTAAACTAAGTCTGATTTTGGGAGAAACACAACACTGACCGCTGACACAATCGCTCTGTGGTTCAAACACCCGACAAAGTTAAGCGATAATTTCGTTTTTAATTTCCAAATCGCAAGTAGCACGCGTCCAGTGTAACAGAATAAACAAATGAGCATCGCGGTAGGAAATAAATCCCTTTTTATGGCACCGAATACTTTGTTAACACTATTGTTTTCGCGTGTTGTTTCATGGTGTATAAACGTTCCTTTACTTCCCTCGAATATTTTTAGCCCGTAACTTTCCGCAACATCAAAGTGCTGCCCACACAGGTTTAATGTGAAACAGTAAGAATAGTAGATGTGTTACATTACTTGCCGTCACACACATCAACTCTGCCACACACACGAGGGAAGTTCTGGGTCCAGTACTCTACACAGTTTGTTTGTTTAGTCTTGTTAACAAAAGCTGCTAAACTCCACTATTAATTTGTATTCGGACACACCATCACCGCTATGTATTAAGTGCTCGTGTGTTGTATGTATGGTGTTGTATTGTATGGTGTTGTATTGTATGGTGTTGGGTTGCGTATGTATAGTATTGGGTTGTAAAGTATGTGTGATGTTGCGAGTTGTATTCTATGTGAGGTGTTGAGCTGATATGTGGTGCTATGTCTTGTGCAGTGTTTTGTGTTGTTGTGTTGTGTTGTGCAGTGTTTTGTGTTGTTGTGTTGTGTTGTGTTGTGTTGTGCAGTGTTTTGTGTTGTGTTGTGGAGTGTTTTGTGTTGCTGTGTTGTGTTGTGGAGTGCTTTGTGTTGTTGAGTTGTGTTGTGTTGTGTGTGTGATGTATTGATCGGTGTTGTAGGGTGTTGTGTTGCACTGGACTTTGATTGTTTTTTGGAAGCTCTTTGTGTTAGATTCAGTGTGTTATGTGCTGTGCTGTGCTGTGCTGTGCTGCGCTGTGCTGTGCTGTTAATATTTACGCTTTTTAAAACATCTCATAAATGAAGTTATAAAATAGATAATAATAATAATAATAATAATAATAATAATAATAATAATAATAATAATACTTGTTGCCAGAAAAATTATTCAAAACATAATTTTCCGATACTTTATATTGGGGGTTAGGGGTGGGGGTGAGGGGTAGGGGGTGGTGGGGAGGGGTAGGGGGTGGGGTGAGGGGTAGGGGTGGGGGGAGGGGGTTATAGTGAGGGGGTGGGAGGCTATGCAACGCACAATATTTTCCAACGCTTAATTATGTATAAATTTTAAAAGAATATTAATATCTAGTTAAATTTAATTACCCCTTTCAATATTTTATTACACTTTTAATTACTGAAGACTCTCCTTAAAATAAAAGTATAAAAAAAAGTCATCACTTACAATTACTTATAAAACTTTCCTCATCACAAAAAAAAAATAATAATGATTCCTAAACAAATTACTCACCAAGTTGAATTAATTATTATGAATGTTCCCCGACAGATATAAAACCCATAAGTCAAAAAATTAAGTCACTATGTAAAGTGACTTAAGATAATTAACTCCCAATTACAATTATCAACCACCACACATCGTAATTATTCCCCGGTTATATTAAATTACTTAAACAAACATTCCATACAAAAACAACAACAAAAATATAAAACTTTCCCTGCACAATAAATTAATAAATAAATAAATACATATAAGCTAAGCACATTCATAATCAGTCAACTCTCTCTTCATAAATGTCCATCTGACTACAGGCTTAACACAGAAAAACCTCCAGTGTTTACCATCGGATATGTAAAGGTAGGACGGGAGAGGAGAGAGAGGGAAGAAAGAAGAAGAGGGAGAGGACACGGACTCTCTCTCATCATCAGCACCACCACAGCCCAGCCCAGTACAGTCTTGTGTTTAAGCAAGTTGATCCTAGTGTTACGAGTTGGGGATTTAGAATATAGTTATACGTCTACCCAGATCCCAACAGGTAACAAAAAAAACAAAACAAAGACAATCGGACTATAAAAGGGTAGACAAAGGATGCGAGTTTTTGTTGTATATAATAAAGTACCATAAATTCCTTAACAAAATATTCAGCTTATAAACTACCCTTAACCAAACTTAACCTAAACATGAACAGTATATACATAGTAATAAAACATAAAACAATAGTGAAGCAATGTGGAGGGGGGAGAGGCAATACAAGATTACAAATACTTAAGTGAGGAGCTGAGATGGCTGACGAGCAAGGCTGAGTATGGTAGAAGACGGTAGGTAGTCACTGTGCCGTAGGTTTCCAGGATAGGTGATCCTGTGGTCGCTTCCCAGAGTGAAGTGTCCTCTCCTCGAATTGGAGCTGACAAAGAAGACTGGGAGGAAGTGACGCAACAACCAGGATATGGAGAAGGGAAACCCGGGAGTGGTAACTAAGACGAGCCATACTCGTGTTTCGTCCCTAGATGGCGTTGCTCGTGGTGCTGGGTAGGTAGATGAAGACAATAGGTGGAGGGGTTCGTAACACACCCCCCCTCCAAAGACCTTCGTAGCGCGGGCGCGAAGGAGGTGATCACCTGGTGCGTCTGGAGAGTAGCTGCTACATTTCCACTGGAGCTCGGGATAAGGAGTCTGCAATCAGGTTGTCCACCCCCTTTATGTGCCGGACTTGTAGATTATAGGGCTGGGTGAGGAGAGCCCAGCGGAGGATTCGCTGGTTGGAGGTCTTGTTGGTTTGGATGAACGTGAGTGGGTTATGGTCGGTGAAGACTAGGGTTGTTTGTGGGCAAGACTGGAGGTAACATTCAAACTTCTTTATTGCCAACACCAGAGCCAGGGCCTCCTTCTCTATGGTCGAGTAGTTGGTCTGATGTTTTTTCAACTTGGCGGAGAAATATGCCACAGGGTGAAGGACATCAGTGGTTGGGTCGGGTTGTAGGAGCACAGCCCCCACTCCGACACCACTAGCGTCGATTTGCAGATGGAAGGGCAAGGTGTAGTCAGGGGGGTGGACTACAGGCTTGGAGGCAAGGAAGGCTTTGAGGCTGTGGAAAGACTGGTCGCACTTCTGGTTCCAGATGTAAGGGACCGCAGAACTGGCAAGGTCTGTGAGGGGTCCGGACACGCTGGAGAAGTAACTGCAGAACCGACGGTAGTAGCCGCACATCCCCAGGAAGCGCATGAGTTCCTTCCTCGTCCTTGGAGTGGGGAAGGACAAGATGGCTTCAACGTTTGCGTCCTTGGGTCTCACCATACCATGCCCAACGATATGTCCCAGGTAAGTCACTGAGGCCCGGCCAAAAGCAGATTTAGCCAGGTTTATGGTGAATCCAGTCTCTTGCAGTCGTGCAAACAGTATCTCCAAACGCACCAGATGTTCGTCCCAGCTGTCCGACACCACCACCAGGTCATCCAGGTAGGCGAACGTCCCACCTAGGTCCTGAATAAGGTAGTTTATGGCCCTCTGGAATGTGGCCGGAGCATTAGAAAAGCCAAACGCCATAACTAAATATTGAAAAAGACCAAATGGAGTTATAAATGCCGAGATTATTTTTGCCCTATCCGTGAGTCCTACTTGATAATATCCTTTCAACAGGTCCACGGTTGATATAAACTTGGCACAGCCTATGCTGTCTATTATATCTTCAATCAAAGGTAAAGGGTAGGAGTCTGAGACAGTGACCTGGTTCACTTTACGATAATCGGTACAGAAACGAAAAGTGCCATCGGGTTTTGGAATGAGAAGGCAAGGTGAAGCCCAGGGGGAGGTACTAGGCTCAGCTAAGTTATGTTTTAACAAAAAGTCTACCTCCTTTTTCATAATCTCTTTTTTTTGTGGATTTAGTCGATATGCTGATTGCCTAATGGGTTGTACATCATCTGAAATTAGCTTAATATCATGTTTAAGTATATTGCAAAACCCTGGGAGGTCTGATGTGACTTTAGGAAATGTTGATAATAACTGAGTGAGATCTTTTGCTTGAGATGGATTCAGAACAGAAAAATACTCATCCAAGTTGTTGAGTATGTGACTGTTAGCAGGGTTCTATTTAGGTAGAGGGAAGTCTAAATTCTCCAATAGGCCACGTCATCTGTCTCCGGCTCCGGCCCTGACAAAACCGTATGCAATACAGGTAGGCTTATAGCCTCTGGGATGTCTTCCTCTGACTGCCTGGAATGGTAAAGTTTCATGAGATTAATGTGAACAAGTTGTGAATCTTTTCTGCGATCAGAAGTATGGACTATATAGTTGAGAAGAGATAGTTTATTAGCATTGATTTGAAAGTTTTCATGGAACAGTTCCAAGCAACCTTGGGACGGTGGGTGGTAAGCCGAAGATGTACAATGGTCCACACTGAAGTCTTTCATCACCTGTTTGAACAAAGATGGATCAGATTGTTGAACTGTAATGAGCTCATCCTTACTAATCGTCTTATTGTACAGATCTTCTGTGGGTAGGAAGATATTGGAGGTGGTTTTAGATGAAGAGGGCCCATTTCGCACACTCTGCGACCGGGTGACAGCACAAGATGGGAAAAGATGAGGAATAGTTTCTTCAAGGTCAGTGGTGGAGTTGACAGGTAAGGGAGAGTCGACTGTCTTTATGTTAGGAACCACTAGATCTCCTACCAAGTCATTACCCAATAATAAATGAATGCCGCACACAGGCATTGGGTCTTTCCTAATGGCTATTTGCACTTCCCCAGTAATCAAGGGACATTGGAGGTGCACTTTAGCTAAAGGATAGGAAGAATGGGACGAGAGATCTGAAATTAGAACACTCTCATTTGTAAATGCGGTAGATATATCAGGAATGACGTTAAACAGGAGGATAGATTGTGCTGCGCCCGTATCACGTAGTATACGAATAGGGAAAGAACGAGACCCCTCTACGATTGAAATTTTTCCCTCATAGGTGAATGAAGAGAAGAGATCCTGATGGGGCCTTTCCACATTGGTGTTTGCTATTGGTTTGGATTTGGGATCCAGGGAACTACTTTTAGCAATTCGACACTTTGGGTGTTTACAAGTCTGGATCGTATGGCCTGGGTTTTTACAGTAAGAACAAGTAAGCTTGGTAGGTGTGGGACCTTTCGACCTACCACTCACGCCCCCAAGGTTATCATCAGAGGAGGACCTAACATGTCGGGAAGTACCACGTTCTCTACTGCCCAGTGACTCCACGAACAAAGCGTACGCATCAGCCAGCTCAGCAGCACGCCCTAAATTAACCTCTCCACGCTCCTCCACATGCTTCAAGATGTGAAATGGTATCTTGCTTTTCCACTCCTCCAGGACTACCAAATTTAACAAATCCTGAAATGTGGAGGTCTCTGTAGCCTCTAACCACTTCTTAAAAAACCTAAGCTTTTCTTGAGCAAACTCAACAAAGGTGTGTGAAAACGGTTTGGTTAGTTTACGAAACTTCTGCCGGTATCCATCTGGCGTGATAGCATAAGAGGTGAGGATATTCTTTTTTACGTTATCATAGTCATCAGTCTGGTCTAAACAGTTATAAACTCTACGAGCCTTACCATATAATTTAGGAACTAATACTGACACCCACTGGTCCTTTGGCCACTCATTCTTCACGGCTATTTTCTCAAAAGTCCTAAATGACCCGTCCATATCGGATTCATCAAACCCGGGAACAAGGGAAGAAGCAGTAGCAGGGTTAAAAGCAACGAGTTTCTCTTTTAGTGCCACTTCTTTTGATTTAAACTCCAATGTTAAGGTGACTTCTGTCTCTCTCACCTGTAGTTCTTTCAGTTTAACCTCCTGCTCCAACTTGTCCTGTTCCAACTCGAGTTCTTTCATTTTAATTTGGAACTCGAACCTAGCTCGTTCTAGTTCTAAGGCGCCTATTCGTTGTGTTTCTTCTTGAGGGCTAGCCAGACCTGAGGCAACTTCTGAGTGAGGAGGGGTGGTGGATAGTGGTTGAAGTTTTTTGGACATGGGCGTTAATCTGTCAACAGCGGATTCTTTTAAAACTTCTTGTTGAACCAACACTTCAATCACATGATTTTTTAACATTTTCTTAGTCAGTTGCTGTGAAAATGGGATATTGTAATAGTTGGCTATTTCTTTCCATTCTTTCTTCAGGATATTAACACGTAATTTAGCTACGGAAGGATTTTCAATAAAATCCTGAAGATCAAAACAGGAGGTGGCCATTGTTAAGAAAAATAGGATAAATTAACTAATGGTCAAAAGATAAGATAAGTGGATAACCCTAGAAAATATCACGGCAGTGGATAACCAGAAAGTCCCGGAAACTAACCAAGTTATACCTAGGGAAATACACTTATGATTATTGTTCTTCTGAGAAGATCCTTAGATAAGGGTAAGAGACTTGAAAGAGGTAGGGCGTATTACGGCATTAATATAAAGATCCGGATTAACAGCCCTGGAGTTTGGTATGATTGACCCTGAATGAGATAATGAGAAGAACAATAATTGAGGCTATATAATTATGGGGTCCTGGTAGAGCGGGGCGTCCCAAGATATCACTTCACCCTAAACTAGTGACTATGGAACAGCCTACTCTGGAGTGAGGGTACGGCATTAAACAGACCTGGATTCTTCCCAACACTCGATAAGACTTACCACACGACTGCCAAGTGTAATAACAGGTAAGCCTTATGACACCTGGAACCTATTATCCTACGTCTGTCACTCTTACTGTACGATAATACCAATATATGCACACACATATGAAGGAAACTTTAAACCACCGTAAAGCAATTGTAAACAGAAGTGACTGGGAGGAATAATTAACACTGAGTAACAAGGGGGGAAGGAATATGGTACTTAAGGTCGTGTCCTGTCACGGTCGCCATTTGTTACGAGTTGGGGATTTAGAATATAGTTATACGTCTACTCAGATCCCAACAGGTAACAACAAAAAAAAAACGAAGACAATCGGACTATAAAAGGGTAGACAAAGGATGCGAGTTTTTGTTGTATATAATAAAGTACCATAAATTCCTTAACAAAATATTCAGCTTATAAACTACCCTTAACCAAACTTAACCTAAACATGAACAGTATATACATAGTAATAAAACATAAATCAATAGTGAAGCAATGTGGAGGGGGGAGAGGCAATACAAGATTACAAATACTTAAGTGAGGAGCTGAGATGGCTGACGAGCAAGGCTGAGTATGGTAGAAGACGGTAGGTAGTCACTGTGCCGGAGGTTTCCAGGATAGGTGATCCTGTGGTCGCTTCCCAGAGTGAAGTGTCCTCTCCTCGAATTGGAGCTGACAAAGAAGACTGGGAGGAAGTGACGCAACAACCAGGATATGGAGAAGGGAAACCCGGGAGTGGTAACTAAGACGAGCCATACTCGTGTTTCGTCCCTAGATGGCGTTGCTCGTGGTGCTGGGTAGGTAGATGAAGACAATCGGTGGAGGGGTTCGTAACACTCGCGACCGGACATCCGTTAAAACTTTCCGACACTTTTTTCCTATTGGCGTTTGTCGTTTGGAAAATGGAAGTAGTAAAAAAAAAAAGAAAAATATCGCTAAAAATACAACCAATCAAATTTGATTACTTTCCCCGTATCTCTATATATTTTTCTTTCTTCTTTTCTTTATTTATTTATCGTTTTTTTTAGTCCTGTCTCTCTCTAAACTGGGAAGGGGTCGAGGGACGGAATAAAACCTAGTCGTTACATATGTATTTTTGTCTCTTTTTCTTTCCCCCCTCAGAGCCAAAAGAGCTCTGAGTCAACTAACAGTCTTAATGTGTCAAGATATTTCTGTTTTTTTTTCTTTCTATAGAGCATCGGTCCCCACCCCTCTCTCTCTCACACACACACACACACACAAACACGGCTCTGTATACGCTGATTGGTTGAAAACAGCTCCATGACAACTGACGTCACCATCACGCTGTACATAAGGCTCGGGAGGCCAATCACACAGGTCGAGGTCCATAATCTAACATAATCTAACAAAACCTAACCTAATCTAACACTAAACTAACATGATCTAACAAACAGAACGTAATCTAACATACCCTAACCTAACATACTCTAATCAAAGCTAACCTAACTTAAAAATAATCTATCGTGGTCTATGCCGCCGTGTTCATCATTAATGTTTACAGATCTGCCATTTCTGATGTGTAATTCGAGAGCATCTGAGAGATTATATGTTCTCTCTCTCTCTCTCTCTCTCTCTCTCTCTCTCTCTCTCTGTCTGCCCCGAAAAATGGCCGCTGAAACACTGGCCACAGATGATTTAATATGACATTTTATCTATGATGCAGAGGGAGAATAATAATAATGAAAATAATAATAATAATAATAATAATAATAATAATAACACTACTACTACTATTACTACCATTACTACTACTACTACTAATAATAATAACAACACCAAGACACACACACCCGCGCGCGAGCCGTAACTCAGCCACATATCACCAGGGAGGACCAGTCGTAGCGGAGGAACGTCAACCAAGTATAAACCTCATTAACTGTACCGAGTTCCCCGACTTACCCAGCTAATTCTACCATACATACTGCACATACATACATACATACCTGTACATACAAACATACACGTAAGAGGCCACGATTATTAATATGTATGGTAAACAAATTCACTATCATTTTTTTTTTCTTTTTTTACAAATTTGGTCACAGGGTTTAAATCCTTTTGGGAAGCTGCCGCATACTGTCTATATACCTGTAATACGTTATATAATGGCCGCAGGCGCACGGTTAAAATTGCTTCCATGTGTTCATGAAATTGAAAATAATAATGCTTGTGTGTGTGTGTGTGTGTGTGTGTGTGCGCGCGTAAACAGATTCAAAGGTACAAGAGAGAGAGAGAGAGAGAGAGAGAGAGAGAGAGAGAGAGAGAGAGAGGTACCCTGAATGGTAGGTAGGTAAGCATGCAGGATAGGAGGGTAGGTAGGTTTGGTAGGTAGAGCAGGCAGGCAGGCAGGTAGGTAGGCAAGCAGGCAGGCAGATAGGTAGGTTCATTGACAGGATGGGTGGCAGGTAGATAGGTAATTGCGTTGGTAAATAGGGACGTAGGTAGATAGGTAAGTAATCAGGCAAGCGGGTTGGGGGTGAGTGAGAAGGGGGGGAGATAAGGGGGGGGTAGGTAGGGAGGCAGGAGGTGAAACATTTTGTATCCAATATTAAACTTATTTGTATTTGCTCTATGTCAACAAAAACGGGATCCTCGGAAAATCACACCTGAATTTTCACATATTTGTATTGGATCAATGGTCGGCGGCCCTAGGGGGAGGGTGTGCAAATTCCTCTATACATATCTGTTCATTTTTAACCTATGTGTAATATTTTGATTATTAATTTCTATCACCCTGAATATTCCTTAATTAAAGATCAATTTACAATGATTTTTTTTATCTTAATTTGAATTGATTTTCTTTAAATATAGTATTACCAATTCACTTGATTATCTTATACCTGTCTATTAATTAAATACTATTCCCCCCCAAATTCTTCTCTCTGCCAGGAATGAAATTATTTACCACAAATAACCACATTTATATAACTCACAGTATTACATTACGTTACGGATTATTTATTACTTCCAGATGAATTAATTAAGGTTACATTTCCTAAATTCCTTTTCTGTACATCACCCCAAATTACGTGAGTTTTTTCCTTAAATAACAAAAAGTACTAAACACAAATATATTAATACCTATTTTTTAGCATTAATTAACTTGCACAGTATATACCCATTAATAAAGGTAACAGGTAGAAAATCCTAATTAATCAAAATATTATAATAACCACAAATTATATCAATATTTATCAAAGTAATATATAATTTCTCTCAAAACTTTATATTGTTCACTTGTAAAACAAAATAAACTTCTTTTTTTTTCTTCTCTGTAATCAATTTCATCAGAGCGTGAGTACAGCATAAAGCGTGGCGGCAGCTTCCATCTCCGGTTCCCAAAAGTGTAATTTAAACTGACGGCTTGAAAGACTTTAAACCCGGATATATCTTTTTGGGGATAATTTTCTTATCTATGAAATGTGTTCGTATTTTTTTCTTCAAAGTAATAATATGTGTTTATGTAATGTTATGTTTGTAATATAACCTAATAAAAAAAATTATTTTAAATGAATGTTTATATCTCGCATTTGTTTGTAATTGTTTGTAATTTCGTAACTTTTGAACTTTTAATATTTTCGTTAGTTCACAAACAGAGAACACAAAGCACTCTTGTTCACATACACAACACAAAACACTCTTGTTCACACACTTACACAACACAAAACACTCTTGTTCACACACACACACGTACACAACACAAAACACTCTTGTTCACACGTACACAACACAAAACACTCTTGTTCACACACACACGTACACAACACAAAACACTCTTGTTCACACACTTATGATGAACATACAAGGTTGATGGTGAAGAATTCATTTAGACCTTAAACACTGGTAGTTTTTCCCCGTCTCGCCTCCACTATCTCACTTAAAGTTTACATCTGCAATATGCAATAATTTGTGGTGGCCGCCAGGCAGAGTCTTGGGGAGGATCACCAACTGGTCCACGCGGCGTCCTCCTCGGCGCCGCTGTGTCCTCCTCCTCCTCCTCCTCCTACTACTACTACTTGTCTTCCTTTTTCACCTTTTCCTCCGCCTCTTCCTCCTTGTCTTCCTTATTCACCTCCTCCTCCTGTCTTGCTTCTTTACTTCTTCACTCTCCTCCTTATCTTCCTACTTCACCACCTCTTCCTCCTTCTTGTCACTCTTCTTCACCTCGTCTTCCTCCTCCTCCTCGTCTTCCATCTTCCTCTTCTGCTCCTTTTCCCGTTACATCGACCTCCTTCTCCACCCTCTCCCCCTATACCTCCTCTACCACCACCACCACCAACCAACTTCTCCTCCTCCTCCTCCTCACCTTCCTGACCATCCTGCAAGAATATTTTTTGGTAAAGGAAACATTAAAAAGAGGACAGTAAAGGGTAGGGAAGCCTTGACAGGGTATTAGGAGAAGTATAAGGGGGTAGAGAAAGCCTTGGCAGGGTATTAGTAGGGGTGTAAGGGGTGTAAGGGGGTCGTGCCGGTGAATACACTGGAGTAACACACAGCCTCCCGCCACGCTCCACAATCCCTTATAATTCATCTTAAGGACGAGAGTGTAGAGAGGTCGAGTGAGGTGATTAAGTGGAGGAGGACCTCTCTCTCTCTCTCTCTCTCTCTCTCTCTCTCTCTCTCTCTCTCTCTGTTTCCCTCCTCCCCTTTCATTAATCCAGACCTATTTGTCTCTCTTTGATTTTTCCTCTCGTACCGTTCAAGCCAAAGGTGTGTGTGTAGATTTATATCCTGCTACACACACACACACACACACACACACACACACACACACACACACACACACACATCTCACTAATGTTGACGCAGCTGAGCAAACAAATAACCATTTCGCTACTATATGCCAGACGCTCCCCCGGCTTGACACAACCACTCTCCCTGCTTACCTACCAGCCCCCCTTCCCACTGACTTAGTAGAAGAATTTGAAGTAGCAAAACGCCTGGACAAACTAAAATTAAAACGCTCTACCACCCCCATTGACTTACCAATGAAACTCTTCAAGGAGTTCTCCCCGGAGCTTGCTAAACCCCTATGCTCCATCATCAATGCTTCTCTCAGTCAAGCCAGATGCCCAGCTGACTGGAAGACCTCTTATGTATCACCAGTGCCCAAGTCAACCAGCCCACAATCCTTAAATCAGCTACGACCTATTGCAATCACCCCAATACCCAGCCTAATCTGTGAAAGTTTTGTGTTCGACTGGGCTTACACCGATATTGCAGGAGTCGTAGACCCTCAGCAATTTGGCAACATGAAAACTTCCTCCACCACTCATTGTCTTGTCAGCTTTCTCGATTACATATACCGCCATCTCGAGAAACGAAAAACGTCTGTAGCTGTCGCCTTCATTGATTTCACTAAAGCATTCGACCTAGTCGACCACAATATAATCATCAACAAAGCTATTGACCTCGGGCTTCGGAGAAGTCTTATACCATGGCTTACAGACTTCCTCAGTGACCGACGCCAAGCTGTACGCTTCCGA
>CAUDMG010001459.1:302500-307500 GCA_958450375.1 Homarus gammarus
AAAGAGAGACAAGGACACGTAGTGAACCCACCTGGTCCTAATTACCTGTACATAACACACTACCTCACTAATGTACAACTTAACTATCAGCTGAAACACACGCGACTGAGATTACCTTCTTCGAACAACGACAATAACTAAAGATTAACGTAATATTAATCTAACCTAATTTTAACTTTTTTTTGCTCAAACAATGAAACTAGCTAAAGATTAACCTAACCTAACTTTCCAAAAATAAACTAAGTAAAAATTAACCTAATCTAACCTATCCTAAAGTAACCCAATTTAACTTAACCTAACTTTCCTAAATTAATGAAACTTAACTTAAATTAGCCAAACTTAAATAACTTAACGAAACTAAAAAAAAATTACCTAACATAACCTAACCTAATTCACCTCAAACAACGACACACACTCAATGATGGAAGACGGAACAGGTAAATAACGTGACCATTTTATAAACATATATTATACAGCGTTAACCTGAAGGACACAAGTCGTGAACAAACAGATGAGTGTGTGTGTGTGTGTGTGTGTGTGTGTGTGTGTGTTTATATACGCGCGTGTTACCATGACTACAAACTCTCCTTTTGCGTTCCCGTTCGCTTTTCGAGCCTTTTTTAATACAGTACTGTAATGTTGCAATACAGACACACTTTTGTTTTTTTCTTCTGACTGCACATTAAACTGAGACCCACAAAAGCTAATCCATCTTTTTAGGGGAGGGAGCGGGTGGAAGAGGGGGGGGGGGGGTGGGAGGCGAGGATGGGTGGTGAGGGGTGGTGAGGAGAGTGAGGGGGTGTTGCAAGCATTTAACAAGAGACTGACAGAGACTGAATTGCACAAATGAAAAGCGATAGATTACACGTGCATTCACCTCATGGTCCAGAAAATAATTCCAAAATCAGATTAAACGCCAGTGAGCGTCATCAATGGTGTGTGTGTGTGTGTGTGTGTGTGTGTGTGTGTGTGTGAGCCCCCCTTATAACCTATATGCAAATGGAAAAAGCTAAGGGAAGGCTGGTGGTGGTAGTAGTGGAGGTGGTAGTAGTAGTGGTGGTAGTAGTGGTAGAGGTATCTGGTAGACGTCAAAATGGCTCAAAATCCCACCACCAAACCAACAAACTGTGACCCTTACCGTGACTTCCTCCTAGGTAAAGTCGCTGTATAGATGTAGAACGATTATGTAGATGTGGTATAGATCTGTTGTGCCCCATTAAACCTGTCGACTCTCGCTTTATGAACAAATGACGTAATGGGGTGAAAGTTATGGCTCTACATTTTAAGGTTTTTGTAATTTATGAAATATGTTCCATTTTTTAGCCTAAATAAATTTTGTGCAATATTGAGGGGGGTTTGGGGTGACTTGCGGTGGTTGGGGTGACTTGGGAGGGGGGTTGGGGGGACTTGGGGTGCACTACAAGATGTTTTCAAAAGGATGTAAGTTGATGTAAGTTTCTGATGCCTTGGCTACTGATAAGATATATTCCAACCAAATCAATGTCTTTAGAAGAATGATGTACCGAATTATTATGTAACCATGACGTAAACACACACACACACACATACCCCCCACCTACCTCCTTTAACCCCGTAACAAAACAGAGACTCGTGAATATCTGATCACTAAGTCGATAACTAAAATAACACATAACATTACCACCACCACCATTACCTCTCTTGACTCCACCAGGTGTCAGAGAGCCGCGGTAAGTCGACAAACAGAATTTATTGGAGAAGAAGTGAGTGTGTTTGGGGGATGTTAAAACCCTCCTGAGACTAAACCTTGAACCTTTGCCAAACCACGACACCGTCACAACAGACTTATGACTCCGTGTTGGTATGATAAGTAGGGAGAGGTGGAGAGGGGAGTGTGTAAGAGTGAAATGGAAAGAGAGAGGGAGGGACTGGGAGGGAGGGAAGGAGGGAGATAGAGAGGGAGGGAAGGGGGAGATAGGGAGAGAGGGAAGGGGGAGACAGGGAGGAAGGGAGAGGGAGGGAGGGAGGGAGACAAGGACGGAGATAGGGAGGGAGGAAGATATGGAGGGAGGAAAGGAGGGAGGGAAGCAGGGAGGAAGTGGGGAGACAGGGAGGGAGACATGGAGAGAGATAGGGAGAGGGGAAACATGAGACACAGGATGGGAAATCTTTTTTTAATTACATCTTTGAATAATGAACAATATATGTCTCTGTGGGGAGGAGGGGGGTGGAGAATGGTGTGTAAACAACAGGTTAGAGCTGAGGTTGATTCCTGACTTTTGAGATTTCTTATATAATAATAATAATATATCAAAATCATAATTTATTAAAGTGTGATTTTATTCCATATGTTCGAGAATGAAATCAACATTTAATAATTTTCATATTTTAATTTTTGTATCGATTATTATACAGTATGCCCCCCCCCCCCTCATGATTACTAAAAGGCAAAATAAAAAAGAAGTTTTCTTCTATTTTGAGAGAGAGAGAGAGAGAGAGAGAGAGAGAGAGAGAGATTAAAAAAACTTACTCACCAACAAATCACTCTTGTTTTTCCCCTTGCTTAATTTCTCCAGCCAGAGGCACCAAAGCCCCACAACACAAACACAGTCCAACTAACCTCAATAAACGTGTATCTTAAGGTCGCTATTCCCCTGAACGAGTCGACATTCATACACACAACACCTTCCTGACCAAGTGAGACACAAGAGGATGAGGATGCATACAACATACACACTGCCTCCCACCCCCCCATGCTACCCTCCTTCCCCCTCTTCCCTCCCACCCCCCCCATGCTACCCTCCTTCCCCCTCTTCCCTCCCACCCCTCCCCCATTCTACTCTCCTCCCCCCTCCCCTCCCCACCTCTCTCACTCCATCGTCAGTAGTTAAGTCGAGTTGTTACCTGAGGGCCAATTAGCAGTGGTTGAGGGTGGTGGCTGTTGGAGTAGATAACTAGGCAGGTCCTAGGCCCCCGCACGACGGAGGGGCTAGACAGGGCTCCAGAGGAGGTACCAAATTCTGTTGAGAGAAATGGAGAGGGAGGAGTGGGAGAGCGAGGGATGGATCCTCCATCTCGGGAGATGGAAGGAGGCGGGTCATCAGGGCTTGCAAAGTGCGCCCCTGTTGGGTCAGGGTGTCCAGAATGAGTTGTTGTTGCTTCTGCAATGTCGCAATTGTTTTCACAAACAAGTCGAGCTGGGCAGAGAGAAGGTTGATTTGCTTGGAGTGGCGATCCAGACGGAGAGTGATTGTTTCCATAGAACCAACTTGGTGTACCTGTGCAGGAGCTGGAGGTGGCGGCGAGGATTGCCGAGGGCCCGACTGGGCATGTGGTGGTGGTGGTAGCGACGGAGAGGGACGGTGAGGGTTCAGTTGAGTAGGAGGTGGTGGTGCTGGTGAGAGACAGCGGGGGTCCGGGTGGGCAGGAGATGGTGGTGACTGTGTGGCAGGGCCGGCAACGACCTTGTTCCAAGAACGGTAGGGAGAGGGAGGGAGGGGAGAAAGGATGGGTGGTAGGGGTGATAGGGGGGATGGTAGAGGAGAGGAGATCAATGGGAAATCCTTGGTGGATGGAAGAGGCGGTGGTGGATAGGAGTGAGGTTTGGTTGACAGGGGCTTCGTCAGAGACGAGGGCGGTGGTACAAGGTAAGTTTTCCCCGGGCGAGTGCCAGGACGCTGTGGGCAAATGGCATTCCAGGCGTGGTGACTGCCATGGCAATTGACACGCCGTGGAATAACTGGGATTTTGTTCTGAATTTTCGATTTGCATTCCACTGTTTCGTGAGGACCTGCACAGAAACCGCAGGCGACCATCCTCGTGCACTCCCAGGTGCGGTGTTTCCACGATTGGCAGCGACCACAGATTTTCGGGGTTCCGATAAATCAGTCGAGAGGACAGTTGTGAATTGGTCCTACATTCACCTTCGGGGGGAGGGGGCCCACCCACCAGCCGATGAGTTCGTTGGATGGACGTTTGGAGACCGGGTTGTTGCGGCGTTCCATGTCCAGTAGTTGTGGGAGAAGAGGGCGAAGATACGTACGTGGCGAACCATTACCTTGGTACGACGACTTTCTGGGGTGATGATGGTGAACTTCAGCATCACCTCCCCCTAGGGAGCAGGAAAGCCCACCTGAGTGAGCAGGCGTCCCTTCTCGTCCATTTGTGTTGTGACTATCACGGCTGTGGGACCTCGGCGGAGGCGAAGTGTTGAGTCCTGAAGTGGAGAGCAGTGACGGAAGAACCAGATCGCCCGTGTGCTCAGAGGCAAGTCCCGAGGAAAGGCGAGACGACGAAGGCGCGACGGGGCAGGGAGACAAAGGGAATCCCCTATGTCCATCGTCGGCTGAGGGTCGGTCATTGAGCCACATGTAGGCTCACTTGGGGACCCCGATGACAGGAGTCCACCCTCTACAGCCCCAGAAGGGGTGCAAGGGGGAGCCGTGGCCCCTGCTGGAGACCCTGACTTCTGAGGTTTCTGCTTCTTCTTTGACGTGTCTTCAAGAAGAAAGTCGTCAGCATCACTGTCACCTACTGCCGCCGTTTCCAACGAACGGGAGCGTTTAACGGCGGGCATAGGGCACGTTGGCAACACTGCAGTCAGGTGGAGTGGTAATGACGTCACTGCTACGTCACACTATCATATTGCGCATGCGCAAACTTGAAAAACTTTGCTCAGAGGGATCGGGTGGTAGGACCAGATGTTTTATCCCCAAAAAATGACCAAGTCCAAAAGTAAAAAAAAATAGATGCCACTGTGCTGATAACTGGGTCTTACTATAGTTGTCTGCACAGGCTGGGATTGGTAGACTCGCTGAATTCGTCAGAAATACGAATTTTAAGGAGCAGTCTCTTACAGCCTTTGTTGACACTACGCATGCATGGGCGTTCCTCTGTTCTTTTGTTATGATATTTTCTTCGCTGTCTTGCTTGTCGTAAGAGTTAGAAGAGGAAGACTAGATCGGGAATTTTTTCGTCAAGGGATATTTACTAACCCTCTACTAACACACACAGTCCCCCCC
>CAUDMG010001459.1:315000-321381 GCA_958450375.1 Homarus gammarus
ACTTTTCACTATTGTTAAGTAGCCCCCCCGCCCCCCCAAAAAATAAATCATATTATTTACGCATGACTATGGACCAGGACGGAATCTACCGACCAGTACAGTACTTCAGGCAGGATGGGTGAGCATGTTCCCCTACACAACAAAGACGACCTTAGTTATACCTTCCCTCTACTGTACAACACAATAGGTTCCTGGTGGAGCCGTCAACAGCGTGTGGGAGGGATTGATCTATTACCTTGTTCTGAATTTAGAAGATATCTGGATGGAAGGGGAAGAGGCAGGGACAGGCAGGTGATGGAAAAAAAGGGATAGAGAGGATGAGAGAGAAATTGAACGAGGTGAAACAAGGGGTGAAAGGAAGGTGAGGCGAGAGAGATGAAGGCCAACTATAGAAAACAATCGAGAGAAGATAATTGGGATATATAGTGAAAGAGGGAAGGAGATAGAAGAATAAATATAAAAGATAAATACAAAGATGATGAAAAACATGGTGAAATGGTGATGAATTCTTAATTCTAGTTGTGTATGAGGTGCAGAGGAAGGTAAAACTTACGTCACTGGAAATTGTGAAAACTCGTATTCATGTGAGTGATGGAGGGAGGGAGGGAGAGAGGGAGAGAGGGAGGATGGAGGCTGTATGTGAGGATGGCGGCTGCATGGGAGGATGGTAGAGAGAGAAAGGGTGAAGGAAAGAGGGAGAGTGAGGGCGAGAGGGAGGGTGAGGGGGTGAGGGAGAGAGGGAGGACGGAGACTGTATGAGAGGATGGTAAAGAGAGGGAGGGTGAAGGAAAGAGGGAGGGTGAGGGCGAGAGCGAGGGTGAGGGAGAGAGGGAGGATGGGGGCTGTATAGGTGGGTGGGGTAAACAGGGGGAGTAATGGAGAGAGGGAGGGTGGAGCACTGTTTACACTAGATAATGGGTGTGGTCGGGGCAGCAGCTCACCTGTGTAATAAAGCGGTCATAATACTTTAATAGCCACGCAAGCAGTATTGACATAAGGATCATATTCAAACCCCCGAGAGCATCCACCCAGCAGTAATTTAAGACTAAACTGGTTATAATTCACCGCATGCTGAGGAAAATGCTGAGAAAATATAAGAGGTAGAATGACAGACGCCCCTCCTGAGTTTACCCGTTGACCAAAATTGGCCACCTAAGGATAAATTGCCTCCAATATCTTTATAACGGCAAAAACACCTGAAACTATCGAGGCTTCCAGGTTAAATGAATCCCCCAGAGTGTCAGTACTGTAGGCCGCTGAGCGAAGGTTGTTTACCTGCATGACTCTCGACCTGCCGCCAGGAGCTGAGGCCAAATCCACTTTTCTTCATAACTAAATCTTGGTACTTCTTAATCTCAAAATACATAAATTAGTAAATAACTTCAAATGTGAGGGCTGATAAGGGCTGATAATATGTAAATGTAATCAGGAAGAATATTTTTTCTTGTTTGTTGTTGTGTTGTGTTCTGAGGCTACGGGTCTCCCCTCTCCCCCCAAAAAAAACCGGAGGTGGTACCTTTACACACATACATACATACACACAATGCAGTTCACACACAAGTACACAAACACACGTATACAAACACACACAGGTTACCAGGATGTTCTTAAGGCCTTAAACTTACAAACACTCAACCAATGCCGTGAAGGTCTGAAGTGTGGTAAGACCAGCACTAGCTGAGCCAGTCACAGATCAACACGGCACCTCACAAAACTCATCACCATCCTTGAGGTGCCCCCCCAGCACGACCCCCCTCCTACCCAGCACGACCTCCTCCTCCCCAACACGACCACCATACAATAACATTGACAATCATACGAAACCAAAATCTTAAAAAAATAGAAGGACATTTTAGAGTAAATACGGGCGTGTGAGTGAGTGAGGCAGAGGTCTGGTAAGTTATTCTGATTCACACAAGTTTGGGGGAAGTACAACCTTTTTCAACCTTTTGACACTGTGGCATTACAGTATAATGGGAATGACGTATCTCCAAAACGCCTCTTTTGAGTAAATCACATTTTAAGTTTTAAGTTTATGTACCATGGAAACTACTGCAGGGATTTCAATGAAACTTTTCACAAAAGTTGGACCGTATAAGGGATGATGCCTGTGGAAAGTTGAGCCCCATATGCCACATCCCCCACCCCCCCTAGAAGTAAAAAATAAATCAATATCACAAAATTGGGTATAGTAGTTAAGTGTTCTTCCAATGGAATTCTCGACCTTGCGGCGGCGTAAGCGACACTCAGTCAGGTTAATCATGTGGAACACAGGCCAGTGGACACGCCTGTGGCCACATCTCCAAATCGTGATTTTGACGCTTACATTCCCATTCTAGGCGCCTCATATGTATTTGTGAAGGAATTGGTTAATGTTAACTGTATGCTAAATATGTCTTTGGCATAATGCTAAGTTGTGTTGCAAATATAATAATAGTCGAGTCCCTAACACTCGGTGGCTCACAACACCAGCAACACAACACAACAAGTAAAGCCACAAGGCAGGTGTTGCTGTGGTCCTCAACATGTGACAACTTTTGCTATAACATTTTCTCTCCTTCAGCTTCTTCATGTTTCCCGCCCTCACAATTCTCTCTATAGTAAACGCATTGCTTCTTGTGCTGTGCCGTTTTCTACCACAAGTGTTGCAAACTTTTCCGCATGAGTTCTTATTATCATTATTAGTGTGTGTGTGTGTGTGTGTGTGTGTGTGTGTGTGTGTGTGTGTGTACACTCTCCAACATAAGCCACTTACCTCCAGTACACACTAACTGGGCGGAAAAACAATGCAATAAAACATTCAGCTCCGACACCAGTGTTTGTCGTGCGAGATTAACAACCACACACAGGAGGTAAGTTTCTTGGAGAGAAGTAAAAAGAAACTTGATTAATAGAGAAATGGGTGACTTGTGTTCCGGGGTGCCTGCGTCATGTTATAATTATTGTTATTAATGTACAGTACAAGAGAGGCTATATGCATACTGTATATATATATATATATATATATATATATATATATATATATATATATATATATATATATATATATATATATATATATATATATATATATATATATGATTGTGGGGGACTTACATGAGGTATTACTCGTATTATATGTGTGTGTTTAATGTCATTGTCTCACAGTGACTAACACTAAGCCGCCGGTGGTGGAACACAAGTAGCGTGCTGCTGCTATTACTACGTGTGTGTGTGTGTGTGTGTGTGTGTGTGTGTATTTACTTGCTCACGTATTGTTCTGTGAGTGTAAGTCCTCATGTACGATTGTGTATATATGTGCGTGCGTGTGTTCCACCTTTGTAAATGCATGGTCATGGATTCTAACACAATTCTCGCATCCAAGCAAATTTGCCCTGGTTCATCATTCCATAGGACTGAGATACATACAGTAGTCTTGGCGACGTCCAGTACAGCAAGAGAAGTAGGCAGTAGGTAGTAGGCAGCCCTCAAACAGGGAGGTACTACCGCCTGGGAAGGTACTGAAAGCATAATGTGTTGTCTAATGGTAGACCCTGCTGCCATGTGGTATCACGAAAATTGTAACTAAGTCCCAGGTTGTTGATCTGACTTTCTGCCTCATTTACACACAATTGCAGGGTCTCAATTGTTTCTCTTATTATTGACAACACAACATACAAATATTGTTTCTCACTCTTGATCTTTTTTTTTTTCATTTTTGTATTTCCTTATGATTCGTTATTATTATTATTATTATTATTATTATTATTATTATTATTATTATTATTATTATTTTTATTATTATTAAATTTTCGCCCCCCAGGCCCGGATGTGGGTCGGTGACCTGTGCCCGGGTGGGCTAATCCCCGTAAAAAAGCAAAAACACACAAAACAAAAAGTGTCTAACTAACTCACGCTTGTTTACGAGGCAACTGTTTGGAGTGTAACTTAATTCATCACCCCAGCTTGTTTTTAGTTGCATACCATGTTTAAATTTCTCTAACTAAATTCATGTAACGACAAAATTTTTAAGAAAAAAATATTACTTCTTCCCTGTAGTAACAACACTCTTTACCACCATTCGCGTAATTTTGTCTTAAATATATTAAAAAAAAGTCAAATACTTTCTCGTGTGCCTTCAGTAATCTTATCCTGTCTTCTCTAGTCCCGCCATCAGTACAAATATTCATCCATAAAAGGAACAAAGTCTCTCCCCTTACAGAGTGTGTTGACACAGTGGTCTCGTGGACACAGCGCGGCGGGGTGTTGAGGTGCGAGGTGACGCAAAAGTCTTTTTCTGTCAGTAAGGTGGCTTGAGAGCGTCACACCTACTACAAAGTTGTTCAGGGTGATGGATGGTTGAATCTGACTCCACAGCCTCTTATTCCATCCTCCATCCTGACTATGGTAAATATATTTTCGCAAAGCTTACATAATAAAGCTGAACTTAGCAATAACAACTAAGAATATGATTTCTTCACTAGTAAACCATTGCTAAGAATGTGTGTACCTAACAAACGCTAATAAAAGAAAGTAATAGTTTTTACACACTGAGACAGACAAAGGCTCCAGTAAACGTAAAGAAAGATTTGTACCCGCAAGAACAGTTCCTAGGCGCTGCTCGGTTATGACTCACACACGCTCCGACTGCTACACAACCATGTATTAAGTTACCGCGACGTCAGCTTCATTAAAACTTATAATGAGGTCTTATATTGGCTCTTATTACCCAGCGGCTGCCTCTCTCACTACCAGTACCACCACTACCACTACCACCACTAACACCACCACCACGAACATGCTCTCTCTCTCTCTCCTCACCTCAGCCACCAAGATGATTAAGCTGACAGGTTGATAACGTGGACCAGAATATTATTACAGAGAGATAAGTTGTAAATTTAACCCTCACCAACGAACTCTCAGTCTATCCTCGAGAGACGAGCAGCGACAACTTGTGTACGATACAACAGTTTATAAAAGCGAACAAATATAACGAAACATTTGGCTGTAGAAGACACGGAGACATGTGTAACACTGTGACACGTATTGTAGTCTATCTCACTTACACCAATACCCTGTAGTGACCTAACGCAGGTGTGTGTGTGTGTGTGTGACAGTTGTGTGGCCACGCTCCTACACAGTTGTGTGCCATCCTACGTGCTCTACCAGATGAACAAGGTACAAATAAACACAAGACACAACTATATGTGTAATAAAGGACAATTTTATTCGTTGCATTAGATCGTTTTGTGAGAGATATACTGCACTGTGTATGGAATTGTCCGCCTTACTGCTGGTGATCTGGAATAGTCTACGATAATACATGGTTGTATGTTAATGGTGTCATCACAACACTATCCCTCCCTCCCTCCCTCCCTCCCTCCCTCCATCACGACAATGTTATCTACTACTACAATACTGCCGCGACACCTTCCCTCCTTCCCTCCCTCCCTCCCTCCATCACGACAATGTTATCTACTACTACAATACTGCCACGACACCTTCCCTCCCTCCCTCCCTCCCTCCCTCCCTCACGACAATGTTATCTACTACTACAATACTGCCACGACACCTTCCCTCCTTCCCTCCCTCCATCACGACAATGTTATCTACTACTACAATACTGCCACGACACCTTCCCTCCATCCCTCCCTCCCTCCCTCCATCACGACAATGTTATCTACTACTACAATACTGCCACGACACCTTCCCTCCTTCCCTCCCTCCCTCCCTCCCTCCCTCCCTCCATCACGACAATGTTATCTACTACTACAATACTGCCACGACACCTTCCCTCCATCCCTCCCTCCCTCCCTCCATCACGACAATGTTATCTACTACTACAATACTGCCACGACACCTTCCCTCCATCCCTCCCTCCCTCCCTCCATCACGACAATGTTATCTACTACTATAATACTGCCACGACACCTTCCCTCCCTCCCTCCCTCAGGGCCTGACGCGGACACACTTGCTGACCGTTCTTTAGTCGACCGAGTAATCCATGGTAAAAAAAACTAGAGGGGGGTGGTTAACGTCTCTACCTTCGATTTCTAGAAATGGTCTAATATTTGTTGTTGCCTCGGGGTCCAACGCCTATGCTACGCCCCGGGCTCTCATAAGGGGATATCGAGTCTCTCGATTATTATTATTTTTTAAAGCTATGAGTTAGGATCGGTCGGTACAGAGCGTTCATATGTTCTCAAAGATTAGTCTTCTTGATTTGGTTCGTGTTGTTGTTTGATCTGAGGTCGTTCTTCTTCGTTGCTTCTTTCCCTATTCGGTTCGCCCGGTCTCTACTCTTTGTGCTTTTCTCTTATCTCCTCTTGTGCTCGCTTCTGCTATTTAGTACTCTATTTGTTCGGCTATTGAGCTCTGGTGCTTTCTGGAGTTCTTTTATGT